>CABHPQ010164949.1:77697-88713 GCA_902168405.1 Peromyscus aztecus | reverse complement strand
CACTCCACTTTCCAAAGCCATGTTCCTCAGAAATTGTGTTCTTTTTACCCAAGTGGCACCTGACATTTCATGCTGTGACTGGTTCATCTCACAGAGTCCCTGAGATGTTAGCCATGTCCCCTCTCCTTCCTGAGACTGGTTAGTGGTAATTTCACAGCTCTTTTTGGCGTCATTGCTCATGGGGGAGGGTTGCCTGCCAGTGTTACGGTATGTATTTAAGCCATATAAGTGCTCTGATAGACACATGGCTGCAAAGACAGTTCCTGCCAGCAAGCAAAGTGGCACATGCTTTCGTCTGTTTCCTTCTCCTGTGGCAGAACCTGCTGAAATATGCTCCTGGTGAATGGCTAGTTAATGATGCAGTGTCGGTGATTGGATGCCTGTTGCTGAACTTCCTGACACTTGACCCGCTCATCCTGCTCAACAGGAACTTCTTATCCTTTGACCCACTTCTATGTGACCTGATCCTGGTAGTCAGTGCTGTACTACTGTCTATTTCTGTTTTCTAATGTTCACAGATTTTACGCAGTTGTTTCTTTCTGTGTTTATCTTATTTCACGGAGCATAATGTTCCCCAGGTTTTTCTGTATTGCTGCAAGTGGCTGAATATATTTCCTTCACAAGACTGAGTAATATTTCATTCTCTCTCTTCATCACCCACCACCTATCTCTCTATCCATCATCTATCTATCTATCTATCTATCTATCTATCTATCTATCTATCTATAATATATCAATTTACTATCAATCTGTCAATTGTTTGTCTATTATCTATCTGTCCACTTATCCATCATCTATCTGTATCTGCCTGTCTGTCTATAATCTCTAGCTGTCATGTATCTCAGTCACCCACATTCTCTGTTTCTTCTTCTTTTTTCTGATGCAATGCTTGGGTGGTTTCCATTTCTTGGCTGTTGAGGACAGCACTTCAATGAACATGGAAGCTCAGATATCTCAACAGAGTATGGTTTTGTTTCCTGTGAGTGATTGGTTTTATGGTAATTATGGCATAATGCCTGTGCCAATTAACATTTCCGTCAATGATGTGTAGACCCTCAGGCTGCACCCCATGTGCAGACCCCCAAGGACACACAATCCCTAGTAGGACTGTCCTCCTTTGTGACATTTTGGTGTCACAGGCAGCCCCATATGCTGACACGACTTCACATTTCTAGGATCTCACGTTGAGGGATGAAGATGGCGGCTGTTGTGTGCCTTCCCTCCTCTTACACCCAAGGTTTCTGCAGTGTGACCATTTAGATGTCATCACAGATAGCTCAATAAAGGTGACAGGTGCAATAGACTGCTCTTGGGTGTCCAGGGCAGAGGGGTTGCTCTTGGCCAGATGCACATGTCAGCAGGCAGGGTTTCCACTGTGCTTTTAGTAGCTAGAAAACTCTCAGATAAATGTCCGTCTCCAGGTGGCCTCTGTATACAGTCCTTCCCTCCTCCCTTCTCCTCCCTGCTCCCTTTACCTTTATCTATTAAGACTTGGTATAAATTCCAGCTGAATCCATGCCTCTTACAATGAGCTGTTTTAACTCCTTCGTGGTAGTAGTTGCTGGTATAGATAACAAACTCATTATGAATTACTGTTCTCTAATGCAGCAGGGCCATCAGAGCCGTCTCACTATGCTGTTGTGTTCTCTGGCCACTGCACTTACTCTGTTGTTCCCTGAAGTAACTGTCTCACATCTCTTGACTTCTTTTCAAATTTGATAGCTCCCACTTCTCAACTACAGCCCAGTTGTCATACTACTCCATGGGGAACAGAAGCTGCTACTGAACATCCCCTTCCCCCAACAAACCAACCTGTACCTCACATACCTCTTGTCTTCCTAGCTTGTCTGGACCCAGGAGGCCCCTTGTGCTGTCTGAGCCAGGCCCTAGCAAAGGTTGGGTTCTGGTTGCACTGGCTCGAGTGTGGTCCTTTCTTCTGCAGCTTAGGTAGCTCCTGCTTCCCCAGGTCCTTGCTCAGCTATAGGCCAATGCTGTGGGAAATGCTCAGATTCCACTTCTAACTGATTTCATCTTTCTCTGTTACTCCCAAACATTATTTTTCTTTAAAAATTGTTTTATTTTATGCATATGGGGTTTTTGCCTGTGTGTACGTCTATGTACCACCTGATTGCTTGATGATTATGGAGGCTAGAAGTGGGCATCAGATCCCCTTGAACTGGAATTTCACAGGGTTGTGAGCCACCATGTGTGTGCTGGGAATCAAACCCTGGTCCTCTGGAGGAGCAGTCTGTGCTCTTGAGTGATGTAGGATCTCTCCAGCCCGTATTTTTCTTTTGAGATAGGGTCTCATGTAGCTCAGGATGGCATCAGCTCACTGTGCGGCTGAGGATGACCTTGAACTTCTGATCCTCTTGCCCATGCCTCCTGAGTGCTTGGAGTACAGTTGTCCACCACTATGCTCAGTTACGTTGTGTTGGGGATTGAACCCAGGTCTTTTTGTATGCTGGGCAAGTATTCTACCAACCAAGCCACATCCCCAGCCATGATCACTGATACGTTTCTGGGCTCTTTTTCTTTACCCCTTCAGCTCTTTGATCCTCTCTGCTCACTCCAGCCATCCCCCTTGCAGCTGAAGTTCCCAGGAAATGCACATATGTCTTGGTTAGGGTTTTATTGCTGTGAAGAGGTACCATGATCGTGGCAGCTCTTATAGAGGAAAACATTTAACTGGGGCTGGCTTACAGTTCAGAGGTTTAGTCTATTATTGTCATGGTGGGAAGCATGGCAGCATGCAGGCAGACATGGTGCTGGAGAGGTAGCTGAGAGTTCTACATCTGGATCCACAGGCAGCAAGAAGTGACAGTGACATATTGGCCAGGCTTGAGCTTCTGAGATCTCAAAGCCCACCCCTTAGTGATACATGCTCTTCAGTAAAGCCACACCTACTCAACAAGGCCACACCTCCTAATAGGGCCACTCCCTATGAACCTATGGGGGCCATTTTCTTTCAAACCACCACAGCATCTTCATGGAAGGCTGACTGAGGCTCGGTGTCTGCAGTGGCCGTGCAGAAAGAACACAGTACATCGCAGATCAGGTCACTAGCCTTTTCCTTAGCTGTGGGCTGGTGACCTCACTGTCCCAGTCTTATAACAGGGCTGCTGAGTTTCCAGCAAGAGGACATACCTTGTCAGCAGAGTTCTCGCTGGTCCGCGTTGGCCTGCACACTCACACTGCCGTGCGGTGGTTGTTCTCACTTGGCTCTTGCGTTTACAGTCGGCTCTGTGGCGCTGTCTGATCTCTCCCCTGGCTGCAGCTGGTGGGTTCTCTCAGGACTCCTGCCTGCAGTTCCTGGCTGCTCTGCAGACAGCACAGTTCACCAATACCCATGTATCTGCCTGTTGTGGATCCTACAGGTAATCGAAGCTCACTGTAGGTTCCTGTGCAGAGGATTGCTGTGACCTGGAGGATCAAGCATGTTTGGCTACTAGAGGTCAGCCAGCATGGCTATAGCAGTGTGGCCTGGGGCTTTGCCAGTGCTTTGGGGCTTCCAGATCCATCTGCTTTGATTTTTTTTCCAGGTATCTACATATTCTGACTGGCACACTTGAATGAGCAGTGTTTACAGCTACTGGCTGTGTCTGGGGTAGGAGGGGGGTTCCTACCATTTAGGGGAATATATTTTCTCTATCTCTTTAGCACCAGGTCTCTCTTTACTGCCCCTTTTTCTCTGCATCTATTACTTCTTTTTTCACAATGTGGGAAAGGGACTCAGGATTGTGGATCCCTATGGGAGGCATTTGCCACCTGTTAGACATGTCTCCATTTTTCAGAACACATCCAGGGTACCCGCAAGTCAGGACTGGTACTTAGCTGTAGTGAGGCTGTATCCAAACCAAGTTAGACTTTCTTTAATATTTAAATTTTTCCCTTACGTTGTTCTGTTGAGTTCTCTTATGAGAGCTCTTGGGATACTGCTGTGAGGAGGGTTGAAGGTGTGGGCTTCCCAGCTACCATCCTCCCTTGGAAGGCAGCCATTTGAGTTCTTATGATTCATGGCAGAGCTCCTGGCCCATTGGGTGTGGGCCTGGGCCAGGACCTGCACCTTTATGGTGTCTAAGAGCTTGGTTTATGTTCAGAGCACAGGGCCTGATTCTGAAGGCGAAGGGGACTTGCAAGCCAGAAAGGCAGGCTCCTCTGCCAGCTGGGCAGCCCCAGCCAACCTGCCGGATGCCCTTAGTGTTATGAATGTTCTCCCTGGGCCCATTAGTACATTTGAACTGCTAAGGGCAGCACTGTGGCCTTGACCTTGCTGAGGTCTGGACCTGCGAGATTTTACTGAGCATGCAGTTGCTTCTTTGAAATTCCCTCATTAGCAGCTTTGCCAGACTCCGAGAGGGGAGGGAGGTGCTGAGAGTTCTCTGCCTGAGAGACAGGGTCCTCAGACAATAGGTGAGCTTCTGAATAAGCTCCCCCTGCTCTAGAAACCTCCAGAGCTCTTCACTGTTCTTTACCAGGATGGCTAGATGGAGCCCCTTTGTGACTACAGTGCCGTTCACCAACAGTTCACACCACTGCTTTAGTGACGAGTCTTATCCCAGCTTGTGGGGCCTTGTTCTTCTGGGAGTTGGTGTTCAGGGTGTACTCGGTGCTGAGAGTTGGGCCACCAAAGACATGAGGATGCTGTTATTGGGTGCTAACAATATTGCCACTGTCCTCTGGTCTAGTTTACTTTCCACTGCCATGATAAACACATGACCAAAAACAACTTGGGGAAGGAAAGACTCTACTTCAGATTTATAGGTCATAGTCCATCACTGAAGGAAGCCAAGGCAGGAACCTGGGGGCAGGAGCTGAAGAAGAGGCCATGGAGAAATCCTGAGTACTGGTTTGCTTCCTCTGGCTTGTTGAGCTACTTTTTGTTATGCACCTCAGGCCCACCTGCCAAGGGATGATGGCACTACCCACCGTGGGCTGGGACCTCCTCCATTAATTGGCAGTTAAGAAAGTGCCTCACAGACATGTCCACAGGCTGGTCTGATGGAGGCGATTCCCCAACTCAAGTTCCTGCTTCCCAGGTGACTCTAGTTTGTACTAAGTTGACAAAAACGTAACCAGCACAATCTGCATCCTCCAGGCTAACTCTGGTGTCACCAGCAGCTTCAGGGGAGCAGTTCTGTGACAACTGAGACCCGCTTTGTGCTGACTGTGCCTCGACTTAAGCATATACTTTGGAAGATTGTACCCTTGGATCCTGGGGCCATCTGACTCCTGTGAAGGCCAGCAGGGAGCATCTGGCAGAGAAGGCAGATGATGGATAGATGCTAGAGCCATCTGTCCTCCAGGTAGGTATTTCCAAGAGTTCTGGGGGGACTTTTTTTCTGATCACATAAAATGCTCCTTGCTTGTCCCTGTACCTGAGTCACTCCACTTCCTGCCTCCTAAGGACATCTTCCTGGGACATGGTTCCATCCTTGCTTTGGGAGGAATCCAAAGTAGCATACTGGCTCATGAAAATGTTCCAGATGGAGTAAGGCTTGCCTAGTGTGGTAGTTTTCGTTTTAATTGCACACAACCTAGAATTGTCTAGGAGGAGAGTCTCGATGAGGGACTTTCTAGATAATGCTGGCCTGTGGGTATGCCCATGGAATATTTTCTTTACTGAGTTGACTGAGGGAGGTAGATCTGCCCACTGGGGGCAACAGCATTCCTTAGGCTTGGGTCCTGGAGTCTTAAACATAGAGAGGGGCTGAGCACAGGTAAGCATATGTCCTGATTAGTTTTTTTTTCTTTCTTTTTACTTTTTCAACTTGACACAAGCTTGAGTCATTTGAGAAGAAGAAACCTCAATGAAGAAAATACTCCCAGCCAGCCTGGCCTGTGGGCAAGCCTGTGGGACATTTTCTTGATTAATGATTAATGTGGAAAGGCCTAGTTCACTGTTTGGTCATTACTAGCTCTGGGCAGGTATTCCTGAGTTGTATAAGAAAGCAGAGTGAGCAAGCCAAGAGGAGAAAGCAGTGTTCCTCCATGGTCTCTGTATCTATCCTGTCTCCTGTTTCCTGAATTCAGTTCCTGCCCTGACACCCATCAGCAGTGGAGTAAGACCTGAGTGTTGTAAGCTGAAATAAATCCTTTCCTCTCCTAGTTGACTTTGGTCGTGGCATTTTATCACAGCACTAGAGACCCTAAATAAGATAGCCTGGATGCATTTATTTCTCTCTGCTCTTGATTGTGGATGTTATGTGATCAGCTGTTTCAAAATCCTGCCATTGTGACTTCCCTGCAACAGTGAACTATAACCTGGAATTGTCAACTCAAATACAAATTTCTTCTTGCCAGGGTATTGTATCACAGCAACAGAAATGAAACCAGGAAGCCAGCTGCCTTGGAAACTAGTGGAGCTTTGCGTGTATAAAATCCACATTCTAAGTTAGATGGGATGTGGTCAAGCATAGATGGTCCTTACTAGGAGGGACGCTCCAGGTTCTGTTCACGTGGCATCACTGGGGAAGAGGCCCCTGTCTATTGTCCTTGCTGATCCTCCCAGAACCAAGACACTTGAAGTTTCTATTACTTTCTAGAGAGAAGCTAGTGGGAAGAGAATTTGGGTTGGGGGAGTCTCAGACAAGCTTTGTTTTGTTTTTGGACCTCCCTTGTCCACATCTTCGATAGACCATGTCCTTCAAGGGTTGACCAGAGAGTTGAATCTCTTTAAAAATAGCCTGTGCTCTCACAGCCACAGTTAATGAAGAACCTTGCAGAGGAGGCTGCTCTGAAGAAGGTTCACTTAAGACCTCTGACGATGGCTCCACCCCATGTGGCCATCTCTAGCCTGGGACTTAAAGTTGGCCGAGCCATCTTTAGAGATCCATGATCCCATGGACACTATTACTGGTGCTTCTTGTTCTCTCCAGAATGAAGCTGAGGCCTCCTCCTGAGAAGCTTAGCGACAGGACACTGTGAGCTTTAGCACAATTCCTAATAATATTTATCTCAGCAAGGCTCCAAGCTGAGGTTTTATGCACTGGCAAGAGAACAAAACAATGCTGAGTTCTCAGATGCTGCTGGAAATGCCCAGAGGTTTGTTTGATTGTTGCCTGAAGATTTTGTGTGCTTACATGGTAAAGAAAAACAAAACAAAACAAAACAAAGCAAAGCAGTTTGTAATTAGTGACAAAACCAAACCGAACACAGCCAGCTCTCTGCTGGGACAGCAGTGCTGTTAGACTTCTCTGGTTGGACAGCTTTCTAGAGAGCTCCTGTGAACGCTTAGCAAAGTAGACTCAAGGCCTTGTACTTGACACCTGAATCCAGACAGGGTGGTCAGGGGGCTGTGACGGTTTTAATTGTCATTTGGACACAACTTAGGATCACAGAGGAAGAGAGCCTCAGTGAGGAATCGTCTTGAATGTCTTCACTGGTGTGGGAAGACCCAGCCTGAAAGTGGGTGACACCATTCCTGGGTTTAGGGCTCTGGCCTGTACATGAGCAGAGAAAGCTGAGCATTATGTATGCATTTGTTTCTCTCTCTGCTCTTGACTGTAGATGTGACACTACTGTGATGTCCTTGTAGTGGTGGACCATAGCCTGGAATTATGAGCTAACGTAAACCCCTTTCTCTTTTCCAAGTTCCTTGTTGTCAGGATATTTTCTCACAGCAACAGACCCCAACTAGGACAGAAGTCAACCACGTTAGATACCTGAGGCTTCCAGATGGGACTGAGGGACACAGGGGACATCCCCAGGGATTACCATGACCAAACGTTTACAGTGGTGGCTGCTGATACTGACCTCTGACCTGAGATACCAGTTGAGAAGGAAGAGAACTTTCCGGAAAGATGATTAGTGATCTTGGCGAAGACTGTGAAACTCCCAGAGTATTAGGAATGAGAACTGTTCTAATTAGCATTAACTGTCAACTTGGCACAGCCTAGAACCACCTGAAAAAGAGTCTCAGTTGAGTAATTGTCTTTATCAGATTGGACATGTCTGTAAGGGATTATTTGGACCTTCATAGTTAATGTAGGTGGGTCTAGCCCACCGTGGGAGGCACCATTCCCTGAGCAGATGGTTCTGGGCTGTACTGGGAAGCTAGCTGAGTATGAGTCTAACTGAGCCAGAAAGTAAGCCAACAAACATTATTCCTCCATGGTTCCTAACTACAGGTTTCTGCTCTGACTTTCCTCAATGATGGGTTGTGACCTGGAAGTGTAAGCTGAAATAAGCCCATTGCTCTCCTAAGTTGCCTTGGGTTAGAGTGTTTTATCACAGCAACAGAATGAAACTAGAGCAGGACCCAATGAAGGCCTCAGCTGGGAAGGGTTCCATCTCCACAGGCGGCTTCTCTCTGTCTGACAAAGCCTGGGGAGAGCAGAACCCTGCCAGCCTCAGTCTCCATGTTTTATGAAAGAGCCTCTGTTTTGTGGCTCTGTGATTTGTGCAACCTAATTGGCTGTTTTTCTTTTAATTGTGAATAAAAAACCTTGCAAATGATTTTCCCTCTGGAGACGCTCCCTCATAAGGGAGAATTTAAAACATCCCTTGAGATGTAAAACTGTTTTGTTTTTTTTTTTCTGTTTTCGACAAGAGTATTAGTTTTCCATTTTCTGTTGTAAAACCTTTTTGTATAAGCTCAACAGGACCACATATCTCTCCTAAGGATGCTTAAATGCTGTTTAATTAGATAAACTATTAAGCATATGTTTTATTGTTCCTAAGGTAACATAGTGCCCGCCCCCCATACACACTAGCATGCAGTGGTCGAGAGAAGATGTGAAGGGTATCTACCTCTTGACAAGTGTCCAGGAAGACACAATTTACACAAGCCATTTTCACTGTGCTGGGGCCCTGTGAACTAAGATGGGTCTGTGTGTCCTTGGATGGTCCAGCTGGCCAATTCCCCGAATGCCTGAAGGCAGGGAAGGGGATATCTTTGGGTCACTGCCTTATTTCTTTTTGCTTACCATAGAATCCTGCTTTGCACTTTCTCACATTTTCTCTGCTTTCTGAGCTGAAAGGGCACTGCCCACCTCTCATTCCTTTTCTCAACCTACCCCCCCCCCCAAAAAAAAAAAAAACCCCAAATGACACAAACCTAAGACATTTGAAAGTGCAGAGAAATATCCTAAAATGAGTTTGAAAAGAAAGGGGGGTTAAGAAATAGAGGCCAGGCTGACATTGGAATGCTTTAAGACCCTGTGATGTATTTATGCAATAGGAGGTGTGCAATCTGAAGGAAAATGGAAACAATGCTGTTTGCAACAATGTGGGTGAAGGTGGAGGATATTACACCAAGCAAAATAAGCTAGGGATGGAAAGACACACACCACTTCCATGAGGAGTCTAAGAGTCACTGTGTGGTCCTGGATAGCTGCAGGGCATTCTGTCCAGAGGAGGAGGAGATGGGAAATTATTAATAAGAAAATACAACAGTGAGTCATATAAATGTAGTGATTTATTGTATGGCATCAGACCCTAGTTAATACCATATTATATACTTACAAATTTACTGAGAAGGTAGATCTTATTTTAAGAGTTCTTACCATAAAAAACAATAAACGAAGAGGAGATGATAAATAATGAACAAGTGCGCAGGAACTCTGTGAAGTGACGGCATGTGTGTGGCCTTGACCTTGGTGTTGACATCACAGGTGCTGACTTGTCTCTTTAGTGTTGGATAAACATGGATGGCTTTCTGTATGTCAGCCACATCTCAAAAAAGTGCTCACAAACAGAGAAGAGACTAGATGGGAAGTTCCTAGAAACCCACCTTCCAAAACCAGTATTGAGAACCTAGTGGTGCAGCTCAAGGGGCTGGATTAGCAGGGCCAGTGCTAAGAGTCAGGCAGGAGGGGATGTCTTCTTGAAGCTGGGGCTGCCGAGCCATGTCAAGGGGCTCTTACTGATGCATGTCCTGCCATGCCTGAGGAAGAGGTGTTCCACCCCCAACCTACCCATCCTGACCCAGAGCAGCCTGGGGTGAGGCGAAGGGTGAGGTAAGTTTTGCCCTCCGAGTCTCATAGAGCAGTGTGCAGACTCTGAGGGCAGCTTCTCTCTGGAAGTGAACTCTTTCTGTATCTGGGATTATGTCCATGGAGTGCTTCCTCCAGTTTCTTCACCCACTGGCTCCACCCAATTCAACTCCCCCACAAAGCAAAGTGGTGGAGATTACTGAGGGATCCCCTCTCAACCATGTCCTGTGGGTTCTTGTGGAACACCCCAGCTCAAGGTGTGGCATCTGTCTCTGTGCCACCCTAGTGTCTGCCAAGTCCCAGCTCCTGTTTTGTTACTTAAAATGTATAATGTTGTGTGGAGAAGTTGATGTTCTTGGCAGGGCAAATGTGTTCTGACTGTGGAACCAGCTCAGCCAGATAAGTTTGTATTTCCATTGTGATCCAGAGAGACTCTCAGAGATGCAGCATCCTCCCGGCACGTTTCTCTCTAAACCTGAGCATGTTATTCTCAGACCCACTCATGCTATGAGCCTGCACAGTGAGATGAATCTCTTCCCTCCACCAGCAGGAGGTGCAGGTGCAGATCTCGCAGGATACTGGAAGGGACCTCCTCCTCCTCTTCCATGCCCCTGGAGGAGTGGCATCTCCAGCATGGTGTTCTCTCCGATGAATGCTCCCTTGACATTGTTTAAAAACAAGGTTACTGCCCATTAGGCAGCAGGGACTGAAGGTGAGTGATTCCATTTTTAACAAACAGATCTAGTTAATGGCAGACACTGGAGTAGAAACTAATGGAAACTGGATGCATCTAGCTCCTAGCGTAGAGAAGCCTTCTTTAGAACTATTGATTCTGGTTTGTTTCTTAGCTCTTCATCCTTTTCAGTGGAAATGGCTCTTGGATTTTGGTAGGTCAGATATGTGTTTCCTTTCTTGGGCCATTTGAAGTCACTGTGACACATGCCACAGGTGTCTCTGGATCTGCACCTGTGCTGTAACCCGTCAGAGGTGTCTCTGGATCTGCACCTGTGCTGTGACCCGTCAGAGGTGTCTCCGGATCTGCACCTGTGCTGTGACCCGTCAGAGGTGTCTCCGGATCTGC
>CABHPQ010164949.1:59327-77597 GCA_902168405.1 Peromyscus aztecus | reverse complement strand
ACCTGTGCTGTGACCTGTCAGAGGTGTCTCTGGATCTGCACCTGTGCTGTGACCTGTCAGAGGTGTCTCTGGATCTGCACCTGTGACCTGTCAGAGGTGTCTCTGGATCTGCACCTGTGCTGTGACCCGTCAGAGGTGTCTCCAGATCTGCACCTGTGCTGTGACCTGCACTGTTTTGGGACAGACCTGACTGGGGCGAGGGGAATGGAGACACAAGTACTAAAAAAGATAGGATGGGGTGGGTGATGTTCTCTAAAGAGATATACCAGCATCCTAGGAACTCAGCAAATTTAATATACAGTGCTGAAAGAGGAGGCAAGCTTAGTATATACAGCTGAACAAACTGTATATAATACTAGGCAGGCTAGCTAATCTCAGGAGGAGGTCTCTATAGCGCAGCGGTTCTCATAGGGTTCTGTGACCCTTTCACAGGGTTCACATAGCAGGTATCCTGCATATCCAGCATTTACATTATGATTCATAACAGCAGCAAAATTATAGTTATGAAGTAGCCATGAATTATGGTTGGGGGTCACCACAATATAAGAAACTGTATTGAAGGGTTGCAGCATTAGGAAGGTTGAGAACCACTGCTATAGGGGAACAGTCTCAGGCTGCAGTTGCTGGAGAGGAGGAAGCTGTGGTTGGTACATTCTGAGATACTGTTAACATCCACATTCCCACCAGGGAAAGCCTTGCCATTACCCTGAGCCTGACCTTGCTGTTCCCATAGGTTTGAGTTATTGGCATGTTTGACATGGCCATGCTTATGTTCATCATACACACCCACTTAGGACTCTTCCCACACTTGCCTTCTGTTGGCAAGTATACATAGGAGCCATGGACACAGGCTTCTGTGTGCCCTGCCAGCCCAGCCCTCCAGTACCACTTACTGCCATCCCCTCTCCAAACCACTTCACCTGTGTCTTCACCGTCAAAATAAATAAACCTAAACAGACCAGCAGACAAACAAAACCCCTGGATCACTCAGTTGAGTACCCAGTGTGAAGATCAGTGCTGAGTCAACTCCTCCAAGCTCCTGCTGCTCCATCAGGAGCTAAATGGACCCTTTCTCCATTAAGTGGCTTTGGTCAGTGTTTTATTTCAGCAGCAGGAACAACTGAGACACCCAGCTTAAGGGAGTCAGAACTACAGCAGCAGAAACCTTCCCAAACTGAACTGCTGCTTAAATAAAAACAACTCACATCGCTCTCCATGCATCTCACTTCTGGAGACATGGCCAGGCATCTCCCTTGTCCCTGATCTTAGCTCTACCTCACTAACAGTGCCTGAGGGGTAGAGTCAGTATTTCAGTGTGTGATGCATTTGTGCATCACTTTTTCCTGGCCTAGTGGTCCTTGCATACACAAACTACTGCCAGCCACTTTCTAGTTTCCTTACTAGGAACTGCTGCAATGAGGCTACTGTGTGTTGGATTTGAGAAAAAAAAATAGGGGCATTGTTGTTTTCAGACTTGGCTCTCCAAAATCCAGGAACCACCATTTGGAAGTGCAGGGTAGGTGTTGTGGGTGCTGCTCTGCCATTCAGCTTCTCCACCCTGATCTTGTCCCAAACCTGTATGTTCTTGGTCAGATTTTTAGTTTGAGGGCTGCAACATGAGTTGGCAGCTGGATAGATGTGAGCTGGGGGCTGTTAAGAGTACTGGAAGAGCTGGTGTTGGCTTAGTGCCAAAGCAGGACTCATGTGATCCATGTGAGGACTGGGGAGCTGTCAGAGGTACCCTGGCTTGGATTTGGTGCTGTTTGATGTGGGAATCATGGGGGTGAAAACGACACATTCAGGATTGGGTTGGCTGGGGAGGGCTGGGCAGCAGGTGCAGTGTGTTGAAGGTTAGACAGGAGGTTTAAGGTGCCAGCAGGACCTGCAGACTCAGACAGGGGTCACTGTGCTGTAGAAGGACTTGTGTTTGGAGGAGGTAAGTAAGAGAGGAGTGACAGCAGAAGCAGACTGTCTCCATTGCTTTTCTGTTTTTGCCTGCCTGCCTGCCTTCCTTCCTGAAAAGTTTTTGCACCCAATAAGCCTCTCCACTGATGCAGCAATCCAAATCAGACCAAATCAGATAGAACTAGAAAAAGCCCCGATTTATTGGGTAAAGCATTCCTGGGTTATTCTCTGCCCCCCCAGAGAGGAGACAGGGACGAGAGACTGAAAAAAACCACATGTCTGTTTTCTGAGGTGCAGTTTAAATACCCTGTGGGGGTGGTCTTGAACATCTCTGGGGGAGGAACCATGTTTGGCGGGACTTTCTGAGGGGCGGGGTCTGGGCAGAGAGGCAGGGCTTCCACCAGAACACTTCCTTCTTTCTTTCCTTCCCTTCCTGTTGTATGACTTTTCCTAAGTCTCCGATTGACTAAAGAGGGGATCCCACCAAGTATAACTTGGTGAACTAGTGCATTTATTGGGGTTACTTACATGGGTGACTCAGGGAACTATATCACCAGAAACCCTACTCCCTCATGGGTGGCGGCTCACCAACGCTGCATCCTGGGGCTCCCTGCTCAATTTGCAGGCATCTCCACCGAAGAATCTCCTCTTCCCAGTGTTTTTATTGCCTATATAACCTCCAAGAGGGGCTTGTGAGCCTAGTAATTTCCTGTGAAGTTTATGAGTTCTCACCATCCTGGTCTTTCTCCAAGAGGGAATGTTTGCTTTGAGAGGAAACAGCTATGCACTTCTTGCTTGCACTTTCTCCTATTTTACTAGGACTGAAGGTGAGATCATTGGTTTGAGATTCCCTTCTGTTTCAATCTAAGAACTCACTGTTAAAAACTTCCTGTGAACATTGCCTTAGCTGCATTCCACATATCAATAGGTTGTGTTTTTGTTTTTATTCGATTAAAAATTGTTTGTGATTACCCTTGTGATTTCTCCTTTGACTCATGGGTTACATAAAGTGTGTTGTTTAATTTGGCATTTGGACATTTTTTGGGTATATTTCTGTTACTGACTTATACTTTAATTCTATTTGGGTCAGAGAATACACTGTGCATGGTTTTAATTTTCTTGTATGTGTGGACATTTACAGGCTGAACGTGGCCTGTTTTCATGAGTATTTATTTTTAATCTTGAAAGAGTTGTACTCTATTGCCTATGGAAGGAATGTCTTTTAAAGGCCAATAAGATCAAGTTGGTTGGTGGTGGGGTTTAGAGAGTCTGTGTCCTCACTGATGTGGGGTCTGTTTGTGTTTTTTGCTTGTTTGAAACAAGATATCACTCTGTAGCTTAGGCTGCCATGGAATGTCTATGTAGCCCAGGCTGGCCTCAAAATCCAGGTAGTCCTACTACCTCAAGTATTTCCAAGTATTGAGACCACAGGTGTGAGACACTGTATGTGACTATTCATGTCTTCCACTACTCAGAGGACTGCTGACATCACCACCATGTTCTTTGGGGTTTTTCTGATTTTGCCTTTCAGTTCCTTCTTTGCTTTGTGTATTGACGCTCTGTGATAGATGTGTAAACATTCAGGACTGCTGTCTTCTGGGCGAGCTGGCCCTCTGCCCACATTGCATCCCTCTCCATTCCTGGTGGTGCTCTTTTTCCAAATTCTAGTTCTGCCTCCATTAGCCACTCTAGCTTCCTTCTTTGGACTGCTTTTTTTTCCCCCCCGCTGTTTCCCTAGTTTGGCTTCTAAGCATATGTGCATAAGCACCTTTATTTTAAACTAGGGTTCTCACAGTGTTTTGGTAAGGTTTTTCATGCAGTTTGATTGCTGTTTAATTGCTTTGAGTCCATTTTCTAGGCTGAAGAGATGGTTCAATGGTTAAGAGCATGTATTGCTCTTGCAGAGACCTATATTCAGTTCCTAACACTCACATTAGGAGGCTTACAATTGCCTGTAACTCCAGCTCTAGGAGATATCTGTGTTGTTTTTTAGTCTTTTACTCTTTTGGCTCTATTACTCTTTGGGGGACCTACCACCCAGCTCCCAAACAAATTACATGAAGGCTTATTCTTTTTTATGAATGTCCAGCCTTAGCTTGGCTTGTTTGTAGCCAGCTTTTCTTAACTTAAATTTTGCCATCTACCTTTTGCCTCTGGACTTTTGTCTTTCCTTATTCTATATACCTTCTTTACTTCTTACTCGGTGGCTGGCTGTGTAGCTGGGTAGCTGACCCGTGGTGTCCTCCTCTCCGTCTCCTTTTTTCGCTCCTCCATCTTCTCCTCCCAGATCTCTCCTCCTATTTATTCTCCCTGCTTGCCAGCCCCGCCTATCCTGTCTCCTGACTTGCTATTGGCTGTTCAGCTCTTTATTAGACCATCAGGTGTTTCAGACAGGTAAAGTAACACAGCTTCACAGAGTTAAACAAATGCAACGTAAAAGAATGCAACACATCTTTGCATCATTAAACAAATGTTCCACAGCATAAACAAATGTAACACATCTTAAAATAATATTCTACAACACACTTACACTCACATGCACACACTCACACACAGACACACACGCATACACATAATTAAAGATAAAACAATCTTTTGAAAAGACTATTTGTATGTAGTATAATTATTCATCATGCAGAATTTCAAATACTCTCTTGCTACCAGTTGGTTGGATTCAATTGCAGCACACTGTTTCCTTGAAGACTCCTCCTCCACTTCTTCACAAAAACTCCTGCTGTCTTTCCTCTCAATTTCTCAACATACTCTAGACTATGGACAACCCATATCTGTTGTCAACATGACTGTGTGGCCTTTGTCCCTCATTGGAATACAAGTCCTCTAGCCTGGAGTCTTTGCTGAAGTGTCCTCTGGGTCACCAGCAGAACGGAGATCTACAGAAGTCTCCTTCCCAAGGAAATTGACCTTATCCTGAATTCCTCACTCAGTGCAGATGCCAAGTGAAAGGGGTGGCAGGGGTGGGTGTGGGTGTGGGTGGGGAGGGTGGCAATCATGTGACTTGCACATGGGTTCCTAGTGCTGCTACTTTCTGCTCTCATAAGCCCCAAAGTATCTGGATTATTTTTCTCATTACTGTGACAAAAGACCTTACCAAAGCAGATTAAGGAAGAGATTGTTTATTTGACTGTACCCTAAATGTTTGAGAGTGTCAGCTACCATTAATCACTGATTAATCACTAGCTTTGGGGACAGGAGTGTGAGGTGGCTGGTCACCTGGCTCTGCCTCCTGAGTGCTGGGGTCCTGTGCAGATTTACACTTGACTCCCAACTTGGAGGAAACAAAGACTAAGAAATGGTGGGAGTGGTCATCCCAGGCCTCAGCAGGGCTATACCTCGTGGCGCTGTCTCTAAGTTATTTCGCCACAAATGCTCCCTTCCCTCTGCAAATGTGTCTCTGCTTTGCCTTGTTTACCCCTAATTTTCCAGTGCGCTTCGAATGCTGGGGAGTCCAGACTCTTCCATGTCCTGAAAGAAAATTGCCCTGTCAAGTCACATTAACAACAGCGGAGCATTCTGCCTGAGGGCCACTGAGCCCTGCTGCTGGGCTGACCCACGTGCAGGAAATCACCTCCCACTTCCCAAAGTGCTCTTGATTTCTTGATTTGGCCATTTGTCAGGTTTCTGTCATCTGCATCCCTGGGGGAACTGTCCCTTGGGACAAACAGAAGACTTGAAGGGAATAGACTGTTTACCTATTGCTGGGAAACATGACTAGCTCGTTACAAAATGTAAGATTGGAATTGAAAACACGTGAGATTGGAATTGAAAACTGCTCTCTTTTTGAATGAAGTCCTGCTTTTGAGACATCGGCTTTGGGATACAGTGGAGATGCCTGTTTATTGGGGAAGAGCTTTGAGGTGAAGCCTGTCCTGAGTTTGTTACAGAGACTGAGTATGGGAATGGAAACTTTGGTTTGTTTGAATATTTAGATTCACATGTCAATGGAAAATATTAATAATCCAATAATAGTTGTAAAATGTTTTTAGGTAAAAAGTGTAGCAAAACCTGCATCGGGTTCTGCAGCGGGTGTTCATCCCAGCTCTTGGAGAGAATGTGTGGCCAATTTCACAGGGAAAGCCCATAGGCAGATAATGTGTTCATTGACACTCTTCCTAGGTTTGAATGTTGTATGTAAATGTGTATGCAAATGTGTGTACCTTCTGGCCTGGATAAGCCTGCTGCCTAGCCTGGCAATGTGTGGACCTTGGTATGTGTTTACTGAATGGGCTTAAATGAATGAGGTCATGGCCACCAGGTGACAGGTGAATGTAGCCCCAAAGGATCCTTAAGCCTGGGGCCCAAGACAGATGGTCTCAAGTTTGGCCTTCTCTGGACATTCAGGGAGTCTCAGGGACATCAAACTGTCTTCACTGGCCCTCAAAATCTGTTGTGATTTGCCCCTATGCCAAGGACTTCTATGCTTTGATTGGTGCTATCCACAGGAAGTTCTGGTTTAAAAAGAGGAGGAAGAGCTTCTTTGGCAGTCTCACAGGTGGCTTCTCATTAGGCCGATACATCACAGTCTGTGAAACAGCAAAGGGAAACGTGGGCTGGCATTTCTCCTGGAAGAAGTTAATAGTCAGAATTCACAGAGGGGCAGTGGCTGCTGGGGCTCCTGGCAACTGCTTTGGGGCCTGGTGCCTGTCACAGCATCTCTAGGAGATGTGAACTGCAAGCCAGCTTTTCACATGCTGCTGAACCCAGTGAAATGGCCTCCCAGCTCTCTACCTCTCACAGAACTGAGGAAAACGGCAGCTGAGTGACTGCTGGGAAGAGCTGGTTCTCTTGGGAGAGCACCGAGGCCCCTCCAGCTGTTTCCAAGCATGAAGCAGCCTCCCCAAGGAGATTGCGACCTAAATGAAGAGAATTAGGCTGCATTAAATGACTCATTAAATGTCTCCTTCATAAAAGCAGAAGTGTGAGCAGGGATGAGGAGCCAAGCGGGAAACAGCTTGAGAGGTGTTGGAGAAACAGAGCCTGAAGGCATCCATTCTTTTCTGCCAGGCCCTGGTCTCTGTGGAATACTGGCCTGGATAAGCCTGCTGCCTATCCTGGCAATGTGTGGACCTTGGTATGTGTTTACTGAATGGGCTTAAATGAATGAGGTCATGGCCACCAGGTGACAGGTGAATGGCATGAATGCTTATCCAAGCCTGCAGCCTGTGAGACAACCTACACCTATCCAACAAGTCCCCTCCCCCAAGATGTCACCTGCTTATTTCCTTCATACAGTCCGTGTGGCAAGATTGGTGGCATCTCCCCACCATACCAAATAAAGGACCTATGACAGGTAAAATGTGAGAAAACCCAGATGACCTGGAGCCCTTCAAAGGACAGATGCGCTTCAGTGCCAGGTTGGAATAGCACCTGAGGCCTGGTTTTTCAGCCCCATGCCCACATGAGTCCTGCCTAAGCTTCTGGCGTCTAGGGTTGCATTTTGATAGTTGCAGCTGAATTCACTGGAGACATCTGACTTTATTTCCAGCCTTGCAGTAGGGAAAGATGAGGGCAACTTGGGACATAGTCTGATTGCTAGAAAGGGAAAATTCTTTCTTGAATGACAGGCACAGAATGGATGGAGTAAAGCGTCAGCGGGTAAGGGTGTTGCTGGCTGCAATGTCAAAATGGCGTTTACAGTATACAGAAGCCAGCTGAGTCTGCAAAGGGTCCTGAGCTCAGCATGACCTTTGAAAGAAGTGTTAACAAGGAGTGTTTACAGAGGCAGCAAACAGGGTGATTAATAGGATGCTCTTGTTTGAAGGTTGTGTAGTTAAGGAGGGTGTCTAGGTTCTTCATTCAATTTTGCTCCTGTCTCTAAAGTGTTCAGATATGCTCGTTTTTTTGTACAAGCAGGAGAGGAGGGCCGAAGGAAAGAGAAAAGATCCACAGGCTTGGACAAAGTGGCATATACTTGAGCCACATTGAGGCTTCACATCATCAAGAGGGGACAGAAGAGAGTGCTGTGAGTGAGAAAGCTGTGTCTGCTAATGCTGATAAAAGCTTTGATGACTTTGGAGAGGATGGGATGTTGCAGGTCCAGAGCCTGAATACAATTATCTTGGCCTACCTTTAGCCCTCTAAATAGCCATTTCTTGCCCTGCTCTGTGTTATACTTAACATTCACACGCATGTGCGCACACATAGTGAATATACAACAGTAGATGAATAGACTCAATCATGGGTAACTGGTACCCAGAGTATGCATTTATCTCTGCCTTCCTAGGAAGCCTCACTGGAAGCCCTGGCCGCTGGGAGTGAAACCATCACCCCTAGTGGGTACTAGACTTCCTGAAGAGCCAACCAATACTAGCAAGGAAGAGCTGATGGACATGCAGGTGAGTCTCAGCATCTCTGGTCCAGAGCCAGGTTGCTCAAGACAGACAGAGTCAGGACTTTGGATACTTATGTGGGTAAAAAGGGGCTGAGGCTAGAGATGTGTGATGCACAGGATGGTTCTGGTCAGCAAGTTTTTCATTTGAGGAAAGATGTCTTTTAGGTAAGCTAGGCTATCTTGAGAGAGGAACAGCTTGTGAGTGACTGGTGCAGAAGGAGAAAGAAGGACGTCCTCACTCTAAGGAGAAATCTTGGCTCTGGTACAAGGCCTGGAGCACCAGGGCTGATTTTCTGTTTAGAGACGAGATACCATCTCCATTTATTGTTAATTGGTCACTCTGTTCTCGAATACTCTGTCTCAGAAGACCCACCAAATTCTCTGCAGACTAGTTTCTCTCCAGGTATGGGGAGGGACTCAGGTCAACCGGCCCAAACTCAGCCTGACACAGGAAGGAAGTGCCAGATCTAGAGTACACTCAAATCTGTAATTGTAAACACATTGTATTCTCATACTTTCTGAGTGGAACCTTTGCACATTTATTATACAGCATAGTGGGAATAATACCTTGATTATTTTGAGAATATTTAATATGTATTCCTATTTTTTCAGGCTCGAATGTAATTTCTCCTGAAATGATCTAGCGGCCCCATGCAGTTGAGGCTTGCCTGGCCCCTCTTTCCTCAATTCTGGAGGCTGTGCAGTCATTCTAAAGCACACTGGCACTTGGCACCAGTAAACACGTCGTTCTCATTCATTACACCCTAACCACTGCCTCTGGACCCATCGGACTCATAAATCACCAATCTTTGGATTCTGAAATATATAAACATAGACTAATTATCATGCAATATTAAAATGAACACTTAGTAGGGGAACAGTCATTATTTCTCTATCATTATTGTTCTAGTCATTTGTTCCTTCATGACTCAGGAAAATATGATTAAGCCTTGATTCTATGGGGAGAAAGGAATTGCTGTCCGCCTCAGCCATGCGTTAGAAATTCTTCCACCCTGTTTTCCTGGAAGGGATGGCTGGCGATCTGCTTGGTCAGTTTTGTATGCCTTTCCCCCCTCTCCAGTTCCTTTCTTCTATTCCTGCTAGCAAGCACTAATGAACAAGGAAGGTCAGGGAAGAATTGTGGAGCGTGAGGAATCCAACCCAAACAAAGA
Organism: Peromyscus aztecus; assembly: GCA_902168405.1. Taxonomy (NCBI): domain Eukaryota; kingdom Metazoa; phylum Chordata; class Mammalia; order Rodentia; family Cricetidae; genus Peromyscus; species Peromyscus aztecus. Next base: position 68,171 of record CABHPQ010164949.1, on the reverse strand, counting down.
ATTGTGTGAGGTGAGCAACCCACCTGAAGGTTGCTGCCTGTTAGCAGGGGCTCAAACTGCTATTATAGATTGTACCATACTATGTATGTACCATACAAGGCCTCACAGCCTCTGAGAAGACCATCTGTCTCTCTTCAGGCTCCTCTCACCCACTGGGCAGAAACACTTGCAAGCTCTTAAGAATTAGCTCCCACAGAACACATCTCCTCTCCTCAGACTGTCCAGAGCCCACCAGCCATTGTGTCCTCCTCAGCCAGTGGCTTGGCCCCTCGAATGCACCCTGCTAAAGAATCGTCCACAGTTTCTCTTCTCTTCTTTTTACATACACAAAAGAATACAGAGACCCTTGGCAGGAAGCCATCTCCTTTGGTTTGATTTGAAACTCCTATGGCGACGTTAATGTTGGAGGCGTTCCTTCCCAGGTTTGCTTCGGCTCTAGCACCTTTTGGAGTTCATTCATAAAGAGAAACTCAGTGTCAAGTTCAGCTGGAACCTGGCAATGGAGCCTCCTATTCACTGAATGGGAACTGATTCTCCAGCCAGTACCCTCACTGTGGGGTCGGTGGGGATAGGATAGCAGTTTCCCCCATAAATGGGTTTTTTAAGAATTATTTTTGGGCCGGGCGGCAGTGGCGCATGCCTTTAATCCCAGCACTTGGGAAGCAGAGCCAGGTAGATCTCAGTGAGTTCAAGGCCAGCCTAGTCTACAGAGGGAGATCCAGGACAGGCACCAAAACTACTTGGAGAAACCCTGTCTCGAAAAACCAAAAAAAAAAAAAAAAATTTCAGAAATTCATTCACACTTTTATCATACTTCCATTAACTTATTTTCTGTAGTATGCTTCCATAGCAGGGTCTGGGTGCCAATAGGATTACATACTGTTAATGTGGAGTGAAAATTGGTTGCTGTGGGGACCTGGGAGTCCTGATTTCTGCCTGTAGCTACTGTTTTGAGGTGACATTTAGCTAAGCGTCGTGGCCCTAGACCATAGTGGGGAGTGCCCACTGTTCAGCGCTGCGGGGCCGGTGTGGTTTACCGTCGTAGTCCTCTTGACTTATAGCTGCCTATGCTGACTTTGGGCTGGGTTAGCCTGGGGGTTCTGAGTCTTGAGGGGAGTCAGGAATTGACTGAGAGTAATACAATCAAACTCAAAGCAAAGGTGTTTGGTGACAGGAATCAGTCATGAATGTCATCAGTGAGTCTTTCTTCCTGCCATCATGTCCCCAGCCAATACAAGTGGCCCTCACTTCTGCTTTGCGGTCACTGCCTGAGTGCTCCTGAGTCTTTGTGGCTCCTTGTTCCTTCTGGTTTATCTAGCCTTGTTCTGTCCCTAAAGTACCAGGTCCCTTGTCTCAGTTCCTTTAGCTGCTAAAATGAAACACCAGACTGGGCAGCTTCTAAGTGACAGAATTTGGCTGGAGATCTGAGATAAGGGTAGGGCCCGTGTGGTGCTGGTGTGGCTGTTTTCCAGGTGCACACAGCTGTCTCCTCCTTGTGTTGTCTTGTGAGGGAAAGGATTAGGCAGGTCTCTGGAATTCCTTGAGTCAGGGCACTGATTCCATTTGTGAGGACTTACCTCCCGAAGAAGAAGTCCTCCTGACAGTATCACCTGGGGTCTGGAGGACCCGGTGTAAGAGCTTTGGGTCACAAACATGCAGTCCAGGTGCCCTTTCCTGCAGCGCTCCCTGTGGCTCTGGGGTCCCATTCGTTTTTCTTGTCTCTCCCACTTTCTCAAAGGAAGAAACACTGGCATTATCTGCTCAAAGGAGGTCCTTGGTCCCCAGGAGAGATCAGTCTCTCTTTTGAGTGTGGAATTAGGACCTATCAGCTCTGGGAGAGACAGGGTCTTCTTTGGAGCGGCAGCCTTTGGAAGACTGGCTCTGCCAAGAAAGCAGAGCAAACTTTCCTCTTGAAGGTGCTATTAGTTTGCACAGAGCATCCCCAGAGCATGGGGCTTTAAGGTCAACACCTGGTGGGGCAACTCATGAGCCACATACCAAGACCAAGAATTCAGAATACCAGCTCTACTAGATTACTTACTCGCATGCTGTCAGGCTCATGGTAGGTGGGGATTGGGGAGCAAGGGAGCTTCAACACATGTGACTGCCCAAGGCTGATGCTTATTACAACGAAAATGACAAACAGCCAAATCTCAAGGGCCCAAGAAGCAGATGGGAGAATCTGCACATACCTAGGTATGAGCTTCCTTATCCTTTCTCCACCTCAAGAAGGGGTTTCAGGAGCCCATTCTTCCCCCTGCAATACACATGCAGCCAGAGGTGGGCCTTTCCCCTGTTTTGGAAAGAATCTCACCCTGTAGCTCAGGCTAGCCTGGACCTCATGTAGCCCAGACTAGCTTCTAACTAGGAGCAATTCTGCCTTAGCTTTGCAAGCACTGGGATTACGAATGTGAGCTGCTACACTGGGTTCGTGCTGAGGTTTCCCCTGGGGCTAGTCTCAGAGGTTCCTCTGCCTGGTGCACGCCAGAGTGTGACAAGCTGGCAATGCCGACTAGTAAATGAAACATTGTGGAGTCCCGGTGTCAGAGATACAGATCCTGAGGTCTGATCCAAGCACACTGCTGAAACTACATGTCACCAAAAGCTGAGCATAATCCTTAAATCCCTTAATCAACAGTGGTGATGATCTCCGCGTTGGCAGAGGTGCAGGTGCCGAGGCACGTGACAGCACATGGGCATGCCTGTCTCCCTGCTGGACCCTTCCGTCTTTCATGCATAAAACTGGCCACTGTCAGCTTGCTTCATCGTGAGAAAAACAATAAAAGGGAATGACACAATTGATTCCGTATACCCAGGGTTGTTAGAATATTCGGAGTTAGCGGCTGGTTGAATGGTTTAAGGAAAATCACAAATTTAAAATGCATATTTATTTTCTTCATATGGCCCCTGCTGAAGTCACGTTATCCTCCCGCGGTGAATCTGTCAATCACTGTTCACCATCTCCCATATCAATGATGACAGTTGTAGTCCTCAGGCATAGCGGGGCAGGGACAGGGCTTGTGTCCCTGGAGAGCAAAGTGATAGTTTGGGGCAGCCTGGTGTTGAATGTGAGCTCCGGCCCAGCTTTGGAGACTCAGCCATTCCTGGGACATAGCTTAGAGAGGAGCTTGCAGACTCCATGGAGAACTTGCTGAGCTGACTGAGGCAAGGCCAAAATGGAGATGCAGCCTTCATGTGGGAGTACCAGGGCTTTGTTCACCGACCAAGTGGTATGGGATGCGATCCCATTATGCAGTTGTCTAACTGGGGGCGGGGCTTCTTCGAGCATTGGCGTATTGGTAGGAGATGATCTAGCTGCAAGCTCAGTTCAGAGGCTCTTTCATGTAGTGACTTTGAGTTTTCCCTTGAACACAATCTCACTTTAACATCGGGAGGTTATGAGAGTTTTTTTTTTTTTTAAGTAAGGGTAAGATTGCAGATGAACCTGTGAAAGAAAGGGATAGTAACTTCAAGGGTCATGTGGTGGTTTGAAAGAAAATGGCCCCCAAAGGGAGTAGCACTATTAGATGGTGTGGCTTTGTTGAAGTAGGTGTGGCCTTGTAGGAGGAAGTGTGTCACTGTGGAGGTGGGCTTTGAGGTTTCATATACGCTCACACCACACCCAGTGGGACAGTTCACTTCCTGTTGCCTTTGGATCAGGATGTAAGGACTCTCAGCTCCAGCACCATTTCTGCCTGCACACTGCCATGCTTCTTGCTATGACGATAATGGACTGAACCTCTGAAACTGTAAACCACCACAGCCAAATGTTTTCCTTTGTAAGAGCTGCTAGGGGCATGGCGTCTCTTCACAGCAAAAGAAATCCTAACTAAGACAGACCACATGTCACACCCAAAGTGCTGGTGATATTCGATGTCTGTAAAGGACTCAGTCAAGGATGGGGCGGGATGAATAGGAGGATGGGAAAGAAGTCACAATCCGGTGTCTCAGGTTGATGACTCAGCATCTGGAAAGATCTTCTAGGTGGTAGATAGCATTTCATCACCGGGTGACATTGCTGGAGTTGTTATCCCTTCGTGGTTCTAAAATACAAGGTCCTTCTCAGTACCATTTAGACATTTCAAAGTCAACTTTAGTAAGAACAGCATTTAACTGTTAGCTGCTAGAGGATAATTGTGGGCTAAACTGTATCAGTGAATCCATTAAGAACTTAAAAGATTAATTTTCATTATGACTGCTAGTTAGTAAACATTATCTTCACATCAGCCTGGAAAAATAATATGAGTGATGGGAACTATTTAATTTATTTTTGGTTAATTTTAAAGCTTTAATTATGGCAATTCTTTGCATCTGTAACAGTCTTTTAAGAGGATTGAAACGAGTTATTTTTGGTGTCTGATTTGCAGAGAGAGCTCTGACTGGGTCCCTAGGAGGGAAGCACTGTCAGCTCCTGGGAGCTTGTGGATGTGACAGAAGGCAGTGGGAGATGAGCTGGTGGATTGGGAATTCTAACTGACCTAGTTTAGGCAAAATCTTATGACAAAGGGATGCCATTCATTTATTCAGCTATTCCTGGATGAACACTGATTGAGGGTAAGTAGAACTTTGGACTGTTGAATCTCCCATAATCATTGGCTGACAATTTTGTTCACTATTCCCCACTGTGCCTCCTCTGAGTTTCATCCTAGGCATGACCATTAAACTAAGTCAGTGTGGGTTTAGTTTGATGGAACAAAGAGCCAGGGTTTGGCCTTGCCGTGACCTGGTCCTCAATTCTTACTGTGGGGCTTCCAAGCTGTGTAACCGTAAGTGAGTAATAGAACTTTATGGCGTTTTCTTTGCAAGAAGCAGCTCATCAGAGGGTGCATGTGGTTGTCTAGGTGAAGGGCCCTCAGCCAAAGCCCTGTTCGTCAGCCCTCTTGGAGCTGTCCATCACAGCTCTTGCCTGCTCTGAGGGGTGGATTGTCTGAGTAGAAGGCAGGAGAGTATGCACACGTTATTCCACAATTGTGCATGTCAATGGACACTGAGCTCCTCTTCACTTATCCAGTTTCCTAACACATTTCCTGAGTTCCCACAGGGCTGAGGAGGAAGCAAGGATTACCTTACTTCTCACTTCTTTTTTGTTTGTTAAGAGTATAGAAATCATCTCCCAGGTTTCACACGTCCTATACATTTGTCGAATTGGCAGCTAGGTCTCAGGTGACCTTCTGGGCATGAACTAAAGGTCCTATGGTTCTCTGCCCATCTGTTTCTTGCTTGGCTGTCTAGTTTGATGCAGGAAAATGCTTTCTGAGCCTTTGTGTCTGAACATATTGTGTTCCTGCCTCTCAAGAACGTGGTGTCGCTGATCTTTGCCGGCATGATCTCCAGTGTCTCTGGTAGGTGTGACTCCACGGTGCAGAACAGCGGAGCCCCCGGTTCATCGTAGGTAGAATCCTTCTCTTTTGAGAGCATTAACAGTGCTTAATAGAAATGGTGACAGAGCTGACCAAATTGGAACATTTGGGAGAAAGAGGAGTAGACACTATGCCTGTCCGGAGCACCCTGTTAACCCAGAGCCTCTGTGGCACCAAGCTGTCAGATTTGCTTCCTGGAGTACTGGGGATGGGTGGGGACTATCCACACACTGCAGCTTGCCAGTGCTCGGCTGGCAGCCAAGGCCTCCCCCGTGTCCCTTCTTGTAGCATTGCCATTGTTGACCTTGTAGGTCTGCCAGATGTTTCTGCCTTTAGGCTCAGTTTTTTCTCCCCTTGTGGGTTTGCTGGAGCTCCTGGAACTATAAGACACACTGCAGAGAACATATCAGGACCCCATGGCTTCCCTGAGCTGCTGAGTCAGCTGGTGGTCCTGCCCCTAGGGCCACCGATGATGGCACACTTGGAGAACTCAGCCAATCGGCAAGAGGGAGAGTGCTTTGAAAAGACTCACAGTGGCTCAGAGAAAAAATGAATGTGGCTTCCTGTTGGCTGCCAGGTCTGGGGCCAGGCATCTGCAGAGCCTTCATCTGTTAGAAGCCGCTGTCTCTGCTTAGGCTGCTTGTGTCTTGCACAGGCTCATCTCTGCTGAGCATCTCTGCCTGCACAGGAACCATTGATGTTGGCTGGAGGTGGCAGCACTGAGACCCATGAGCCAGAGACTGAGCTTCAGGTGGAGGTGCAGCCTGCGTGGGGATACAGGTGGTGTCTGCTGTCTAGGCGGGTTCAGCTCCAGATCAGCCCGACAGGTCACTCTGCATTATTCTGGCTTAGTGTCTGACTTGTTTGGGGGTTTGTTTTTGTTTTGAAGCAGGAGTTATGTATTCCAAGATAGTCTTAAACTACTATGTAGCCAAAGATGGCCTTGAAATTCTGATCCTCCTGCCTCTCGTCCCCAAGGTCTGGGATTACTAGTGTGTACCATCAGGCCTGGATTATGAGGTGCTGGGGACTGGATGCTAGGCAAGTACACTATCAGCCGAGTTACATGGTAGTGGGAATGTGCGGCTCTGGCTCAACTCAGTTACTTCCTGCTTCATGGAGGGGATGCAAAGCTGAATTACAGTGTGTGAGCCACACAATCAGGTGTCAGATGTCATAGTCTCAGGGAAAGCTTGCCAGAGGCTGGCTGTCAGGTACTTTTGGTTGCTAGGGATGGAAACCAAATAGAGGTAGTTCATGAAAGGGAGGGTGAACCCACAAAGTTCTAGGACACTGAACCCTGTCAGAGAAGGGCTGTTTCCCAAATTCAGATTTCAGGAGCATGTGTTCCTGGCCAGACTTGAATCAGAAGCCCTCAGTTCCAATCAGTGATTCCAGGAGAAGAGGGCAGGACATGACATTGAGCCTGGGGTATGGCAAATACATGGACATTTATTAACCACCACAAGCGAATAAATACAAACACAAGTGCATTTGAACAAAAGTTGGTCATCTCACTTCCCACCTTGAAGTTCATAGCAAACTCAAGTCTATGACTGAGTATATGTGTCTAAGCTTGGGGGGGTGGCTGGGAATATGGTGTCTGTGACAGTTCAGCACATAGCCAGCATAGACACTGTCTGAATGGGTGATCGGTGACTGAGGACTTTGAGTCATTTTGAAAAGGTCCTAAGCTTTGAGAATCCAGGATGGAAAGGGAGGAGTGAAGAGCTTGGAATCTGGACATTGTCCCAGAGATGGAGAGAGCTGTATTCTGACTCTGATGTTGGTTCTAGGCAACCAAGCCCAAGCTCATTTGCGCTTGCTTTTCCTTCCTTTGCCGTGGTAAAACTTTATTTTATCATTAGTCATGAGCCATAGCTGATGTGTTTTGTCAACTGATCCATTGCTTCATAATGAACCCGTGGGTAACTCTGGAGTCCTGTTGGGCAAAGCAGCTGAAGTGACCACAGAGGAGGCGACTCTGTGGGCAGCCACACATCAACCCCTAAGTTCCCTGGCTCTGGCAGCTGCCTTTGTGGTCTGATTGCTCATAACCACCAGGCCAGGACACACAAGCAGCTTCTGGAGTATAAAGCATGATAGTGGCTGTTTCTTTCCTAAACATGAAAACCTTCAGGAAGTGCATTCATTTTTTTTTTCCTAGTAAACATCCAACTTGGTTGCATTTGCTGGATTCTGCACTTCTACACTTGGAAACTTCCCAACATAGCATCTGCTTAGTCGCACCCCTTTCCCGTGCAGGCAAGAAGACCTGGGTATCTGTGCCATTGCCAAGCTGGATGTGTATTCCAAGCTGCACGATGCTAGAGAAAGGAGACAGCAATGGTGTTTCTCACTTTCATGTTGGGATGTGAATAGCACAATGATGTGCTGATCGACCGAGGCAGCTGCGATAGGAGATAACCTTGTGTGTGGGGTGAGTTTGGGGTGCAGGCCTGACCAGGGCTACTAGCTCCCTCAGAGGATGGGTATGTCACTTCTGACCCTGCTAGTTTGATAGTGCTACAGGAGACTGTGCAGGCCATGCCTCTGACCTCTGATGCTCCATCTTCTCTGTGTCCCGAAACTATGGATCCTGTTTTCCTAAAATGCCAAGTAGATATGTATGGGTTGGGGGACAGAAACCAGTCAAAGCAGTAGCACATGCGTCTTAGGGCAGACACACAGAAGCTTCCAGCATAACACATTTTGCCCAACATTTTCCAAAGGCTTCAGAGCCAGAGAGCTTAGCAGCCCAGTGAGCTGAGCCTTAATGATGGGCTCCCGATGGTGGGGTAATGGGCTGGAAAGGCAGGGCTATTTGGACAGCTGCTCTAGGCGCTGCAAGGAAACCCATGCTCTTAGCACATATTTGATTTTCTTTGGCATCATTGCACCGCACTTAGGAGGGCCTTTTCATTCAGCTTTATTTCAGCCTACTTACCCATGTTAAGGAAAAGTCACCAAATAGGTTCTGCAGTGGGAGGTTTGTTCAAAGGGAGCAAGAGATAGTCCCCTTGGGGGTAAAGGGCTAGGCATGTGTGGGTACAGTGGTGTACACATAAGTACTCTGCACTCTTCAATATGTAAACCAGATGGGTTATTGGGGAGCAGCTAGCCAGGTATGGTGGTTTGTATGAGAATGTTCCTCATAGCTTCATGTATTTGGACACTTGGTCCCCAGTTGGAGGCATTGTTTGGGAAGGTTATGGAACCTTAGGAGGTGGAGCCTGTTAGAAGAAGTTTCTATTTGGAAGGGAGTGGGCTTTGAGGGTTTATAGTCTGGCCCAACTTCTTGTTCTCTCTCTGTGTGTGGATGAAACTTGACACGCTTCCTCCTCCTCCTCCTCCTCCTCCTTCCCCTCCCTCTCTTCCTCCTTCTTCTTTCCCCTCCCTCTCTTCCTTCTTCTTCTTTCCCCTCCTTGCTGCTGCTGCTTCTTCTTCTTCTTCTTCTTCTTCTTCTTCTTCTTCTTCTTCTTCT
>CABHPQ010164949.1:0-59317 GCA_902168405.1 Peromyscus aztecus | reverse complement strand
CTTCTTCTTCTTCTTCTTCTTCTTCTTCTTCTTCTTCTTCTTCTTCTTCTCTTTTGTTTTTTTGAGACAGGATTTCTCCGTGTAACAGCCCTAACTGTCCTGGAACTCAGTCTGTAGACTAGGCTGGCCTGGAACTCAGAGATCTACCTGCCTCTGTCTCCCAAGTGCTGGGATTAAAGGCGTGTATCACTAACACCCAGTAATGGCCTGTTTCTTGATGGCCAGGCAAGCCTCATGCCCCTGATGGCATGCTTTCCCTGCTGTCCATGATGGACTCTGTTCCCTATGAAACTGTAAGCCCAAACAAACCTTTTCTTTCCTAACTTGCTTTTTGTCAGAACATTTTATCACAGCAACAGAAAGAAGGTTAATGCACCAAGTATAAGCCACGTTCTAAGAGGAACTTCTGAAAATCTAGAACCTTTTTTGTTGAGTCAAGGAACAGATGAGAAAGACTAGGGCTATGACCTTCAGCATACATTTTCCAGCTCCTTCTAGAAGGATCAGGAAGGGCTGGGGTACAAGATGTGTGTGTGTGTGTGTGTGTGTGTGTGTGTGTGTGTGTGTGTGTGTGTGTAGGGTTAAGAAACTAGGATCTTTGGTCTTGTAGGGATTGTGGGAAGAGTGTTTCTTCCCTTTCAGCCAAGGAAGGTAGGACTGGCCCAAGCCAGAGCTTGTTGGATATCTCCTATCCCTGAGTGCCCTTGGAGCATGGTGTTTGCAAATACCCTGAGGATATGTGGCCCACCCCTTGTTGGGAAGTTCTCCTGGCGGAGGCTGAATTGAGGGCCAGAAGGGGGCAGCCCGCTCTCTTCTCTTCCTGTCTGAAGACAGCTGTCATGCTGGCACGTGGGTGAAGAGTGAAGGAGGGCAGAGTGGCCCTCTGACCTTGAGTGCCATGCTGGCAGCCCCCCTCCCCCCCAGAGACTCTTGGTCTCAGATTTCTGGCACTGTGGAAGCCTCTCTTATTCCTAAGTCAGTTCAGAATTATATTCTGAGCTGGTCTAGTGCTCTGGTATTCGGGTCTAGACAACGAATGAGATCTTTTCCCCAGGATGTCACTATATACAGACCTGGTCCCCATCAGGTCCAATCAAGGTGCATTTTGGGGGAAGAGGTGGACTATGGGATTTTCTTGACTATGCTGAGATGGGCTCGGCCTGGCCCATGTTCCCTGGTCACTGTGCTGTGGCAAGGCACAGTGTTTCCTTTTTGTTCCTTGTGTGCCGACATTGCAGAGAGTGAAAGGCCCTTCATGCTGTCAGAGCCTTTCCTCTGTCTGAAATTGCCATCCATTTTGAGAACAGAGATTCTTAGCAAGTGTTTCCGATACACTGAATTTCTGCTTTGAAATTTACTAGAAATAATTTTGCTGGGACTGGGTTTTCATAATATCATGTTCTAATTTGGGATCTATCTATCATCTGTGTATCTACCTGTGATGCCTATGTTCTTATACATCTCACAAACAAGTGACGGCTGTGGGGTGCTGGCCCCCAGCTAGCTACCACTCCATCTGTTTGTGGCATTGCATGGTCACAGGCTCTCACTGTCTGAGGGCAGAGGAAGAGGGGAAGACTGACTGGAGAGGTAACAGGGCTTGAGAGAACTCACAAAGAGATGGGAAAGGACTTAATGGAGAACTGGAGCCACTCTGGGCAATTTGTATGATTGATTGGGACTTTATAGATTTTGTCTGGTGGAAAAATTCACTTTCTGACTTTCTCTTGTCTTCTCTTTGTCTGGGGAATAATATTATGTATCCACCAAAAATGTTCAACAATAAAGATATGTACAAGAATGTCGACTGGCTGCTTTGCTTGTTGCTGTGACAAAACACCTTGTGCAAGTAACTTTTAAGAACAGAAAGGTTTATCTTGGCTCATGGTTTCAGGGGGTCGCAGTCCATCCTTGGAGGGAGAGGCAAAGCAGAGCTGTTTGCTCCATTACAACATGATATGCAACAGAGATTTGTCCATGTGCACAGAGCAGGGGACAGTGAAAGACAGGAGGAGCTAGGACTGGGCTGTGCTTCAAAGGCCCACACTTGTGATCTACTTCCACCAGCCAGACCTCACTTCCTAAAGGCTCCACAGCCTCTCAGAACAGTGGTGTGAGCTTGGGACCGGGGCCTCAAGAACAGGAACCTGTGGAGGATATTTCAGATTAAGTCTTAGGCATGTGGTGGCTTGCAAGGTACCTGGGAGTAGATGGTGGCTAGTCGTATGTCAACTTGATATACACTAGTTATCTGAAAGGAAGGAACCTCAATTAAGAAAATTCCTCCATAAAATCTGGCTGTAAGGCATTTTCTTAGTTACTGATTGATGGGGGAGGATTCAGCCCATTGTTGATGATGCCATTCCTGGGCTGGTGGTCCTGGGTTCTATAAGAAAGCAGGTTGAGCAAGCTGTGGGAAGCAAGCCAATAAGCAGCATCCCATCATGGCCTCTGCACCAGCTCCTGTCTCCAGGATCCTGCCCTGTTTGAGTTCCTGTCCTGACTTCCTTCAATGATGAATAGCATTATGGAAATTTAAGCTGAATAAATCCTTCTCTCTTCAAGTTTCTTTGGTCATGATGTGTCTTAGTTAGGGTTTTATTGCTGTAAAGATATACCATGACCACAGTAACTCTTATAAAGGAAAACATTTAATTGGGGCTGGCTTACAGTTCAGAGGTTTTGTCTATTATCATCATGGTGGGAAGCATGGTGGTATGCAGGCAGAGATGGTACTGGCGAGGTAGCTGAGAATTCTGCATCCAGATCAGTAGGCAGCAGGAAGAGACCGAGACACAGTAGGCCTGGCTTGAGATTTTGAGACCTCAAAGCCCACCCCTAGTGACATACTTCCTCTAACAACACCACATCTGCTTCAATAAAGTCATACATCCCAATAATGCCAGTCCCTATGAGCTTATGGGACCATTTTCATTCAAACTACCACATGCTGTTTCACCACAGCAAAAGTAATTCTAAGTAAGACAGGGCACTTGGTTGATGTGTGGTGAACCCTCTCCAAAGCCTCTATTTATTCTGCAGGAGAGTGGCTGGTGGTCTGTCAACTGGCTCAGGTAGCTCAACTCCATGATGAAAGTGGGGTATATGATGTATGTTATGCTGTAAAATGTGATTCAATTTAATTTTACATGAAGATAACAAAAGCAATACATGCAAAGCTTGAGAGACTGCTGAATTTCTGATTAATGGTTCCAATTAAAAGAGATCTTAGTGACATAATGGTGGCTTGGGGCTCTGACAGATAATTATAAGAAATGGTGAGGTCAAAGTCAGTTGGCTTGTATGATGTACTTCCCCTTTTTCACATCTCACTGATTCTCTCCCAGAGAAGACAAAAACAGGAGTCCTGCAGAGTTTCTTTCTCCTTTCTGCTCCTCCAGCATCCACCAGTGACCACTGGGCATCATATTTACTTTGCATCTTGACTTTCTCTGTTTCCTTCGGTTCTTGTTTATAGACCATCCCCTCACCATGACTCCTAGAATAAAAACTCCTCTACTCCTTCATTATTTAATTTCCTGGAGTCTGGATTTGTTGTCTATCATTTAACTCCTTGGAGAACTCCGTTACTCTGTTCCTCAGCGCTCAGGAGGTGAGAACACATACCTGTCTCTAGGATGGCCCACCTCTTCTTCCCCAGTGCTGTCTAGAGGTCCCCCACTGGCTACTTTTGGACATTGCTTTAATTGTCAACTTGACACAGTCTAGGGTCATCTGAGATGGAAGCAGGCGTCTGGGAGTGAGCCAGTAAGCAGCATTACTCCATGGTTTCTACTTTGAGTTCCTACTTGGATGCCTGCCCTGACTTCCCTCAATGATGGACTGCAGCCTGTAAGCAGAAAGAGACCCTTGCTCCCCCTAGGTTGCTTGTGGTTAAGAGTGTTTTTTTTTTCTAGCAACAGAAGGAAATGAGAACAGGTATCTTATATGAAGACATCACGACCATCATCCTGTGGTCTCTGCTTCCCTGAGCTCCCACAGGTTTAGAGTTGTAAGCGTGAGTGCAGTGAAACCACTGAACTGGACCAGGCCATGGGAAGAGAACAGTTTATTGGGGAACAAACTGCTAGGCTGCCTCACAGGAATAGAGAGCATCAACTCAGCTGGAAAAGGTTTTATATGATAGTCAGTAGGGTGGGTGGGGATCTTTTAGCTGATGCAGGCTGTTTGGATTAATGGGGGACTAGATGTCCTTACACAAGGCAGTTGATAATTAGGGTTGGATAAAGGAGGTAGTGCTTTTCCTGGTAAACAGAAACACACCTTACAAGATTCCTGAGGAATGCTTAAAGTTTAGGTTTCTGTTTTCCTAGTCAGAGTCCTTCTGTTTAGGACATTGTCATCAGTACTGCATTTGGGGATGGGGGAGAACTTTGGACCTAACAGAAATGTCTGCTTTTATTGTCTTAAACCTGAATCTCTGGATGGCTGAATTAGATATATCTTCCTCAGAACCTTATGAATATGGCCCCATCACCTTCTACAACAATGGTACAGGCTGAGAAGGGCTCTGAGTCAGCTGATTGTTCCTAGTCTTGAAGAATTCTCTATTGTCCCAGGTAGTCCAAGAATTACCTCTATGTCTTAGTCAGTGCTCAATTGATGTGAATAGACACCATGACCATGGCAACTCTTACAAAGGAACGCATTTAACTGGGGCTGGCTTACAGTTTCAGAGTGTCAGTCCATTGCCATTATGGCAGGGAGAATGGTGGAAAGGAGGCAGGCAAGCATGGTGCAGAGAAGGAGCTGAGAGCTCTACATCTGGATCCATGGGCAGCAGGAAGGGAGAGACACTAGGCTTCTGAAACCTCAAAACCCACACCCAGTGACACACCTCCTCCAACAAGGCCACACCTCCTAATCCTGCTCAAGAGGTGCCACTCCCTGATAACCAAGCAGTCAAACATTGGGGCCATTCTTGTTCAAACCACCACACTCTCTAACTGTGAACATGAGTCCTTTCGCCAAGATTTGTCTGGTGGCTTGTTCTCTGTGATGTTATCAAGAAACCCAATGTGGTTCTGGGAAACCAGCACGTTAGGCTGGACCACTGTTATTGTTATGTCCTATTATCTCTCCCTAGTTAATCCTGCTTCATCCTCCCCGCTGCCCCTTGGCGACCTCTGCCTTTTCTCTCACTAATTCAGTGTTACCCACGTGAAGCCTTTCTTCATGTTCCAATCCACAGCATAACATATTCTTAATGATGGTGTTTTGGGCAGATTTGTTTCCTGGAGCCTACGATTTCCATTTTCATCTTATTTTCTTGTTTTACAGTCTTGCCTTTGGATGAGTGTCCCTATTGGATTTCTGTCCCTATTACACTCCTCTAAAGTACGAAGCACTCATGGGGAATGTTCTCTGTCCCTTGGGGCATATGTTCTTGGTCTGGACTATTTGTCTTCTAAAAGGTCTGCTCCTGCTTTCCTCACTTCCTTCCCTTCCTCTCTTTACCCCTCTCTTCCTCTCACCCCAGTGGCTGCATTGATGTCCTGTGGACTCCTTGAACCCGAGACTTTTGGGGCTTAGCTGCGAGTTTATATATGTACCTGCTTGGATCCAATTACCTGAGAATAGAAGGGTGTAATCAATGATGTTAGCTACAGACCATGTGGGTCCCTTTCTGAGCTGGGAATTGGCCTGTAGAGGGTGAGCGAGGCAACAGGACATAAGACAGCAGTGGTCTGGCCCAGGGAGCTTGTTTCCCAGAACCACTCAGGTTTCTGGATAAAATCACAGAGAGCAAGCCACTGGAAGCTAGTGGCAGGGCCAGCAACTGCCATGACCTGGGGCTCTGCTTGCTCTGGGGAAGGAACCTGGCTTCATGACTCCCAGGTCCTTTGTGCACATGGCCTTGTATTAGACTCAGAGCGTGCTCCTGAACATTGGTCATCCAGGCAAGCCATATTTCTTCTCCTCTGCCTAGATTGCTTGTTTTTCTACCTGCCACGGCTATTATAGGAAGGGCTTCTTTGGACTCAAGCCAGGAATTAATCATTTCCAGCTAATTCCCAAATGGGAATCCCAGTGACTTTTGTTTATTCCCTTAAAAAAATCCCCATTCAGCCTGAGGCTGAGCTGAAAGAATTTTAAACATTCTTTGAAAGCTGTAAAGAAGGGTTAGGGATGAAATGACCATTCTACTTTAACTGGAGACATCATTTTTTTTTTAAGTGCCTCGTTAAGGAGAGGGTACCCAGTCCTGCCTGAGAAATGATCCTGCCGCCCGCGGAATGTTAATTTCATCAGAGGCGACTCTGGAAATGAATTGTTGCCGCCCAACAATTGCTGGGCCAGGTGAAACACGTTAGGGGGGATGGCATTATGATTCAGACCCAGGGCCTAGAGAATATTCATTTGATCAGGATCTGCGTGCAACCTGTAATAGTTGCTACTAGGTGGGGACAGAAGCTACAGATGGAGAGCCAGGGTGGGGCTGGGCCTGCTGCCCAAGCATTATCTAAAGTAAATAATTCTATGACAGTAAATGCCTACTGACTTCTGCTCAGTGAGGCTCCCTCTACAACCTTGGGAGTTGTTAAATCCATTTTCGGAGCAGGAGTGTCTTCTGCTCCTCGTCCATGACCTCTGGTCATTTGACACTGCTCACAGAGCAGACATAGATTAATGTGTGAATTTGGAGGAGAAAGAGAAGACATGTCCTGGGTTTAGGTACAGCTTGCTGGGTCCAGACACAAGCCTTGCTTCTGTGTGAGAGGTGGAAGTATGGACACTGTGTGTGCACGCTGTGTATGGGTCCTGGTCATGGACACTGGGAATATACACTGTGAGTAGTTCCTGGCCATGGACACTGTTTGTGGAACCCGAGGCACAACATCCTTGGTTTGCTATTTAGATGTGGGTCTCCGGGCATGGCACCCTTGGTATGTAAACTGGGTGTGAGGTCCCTTGAGTGTAACATTGGGTGTGGCTCTATTGGGCATGGGCTTTGGGACGGGATGCAGGGGGCTGACCTTGTTTCCCTTCATGGTGGCCATGAGCTCTCCAGCCTCAAGTTCTGATCTATGACATCAGAGACTTCCACGTGCTATCCTCCTTCCTTCCAGGGACTAAACACGTGGGTCTGTGTCCCTGCTGGAGTGCCCAGGGCACTGAGTCTCCCTGAGTTCCTCTTTCTGTCTCTGCTGACTTCCTCTTTGTCTGCAAACCCTCACATCTTACTGGTAGGCTCATCCTGCAGCCTGTTACTGTCCTGGCTGCGGTGCATGGCAACTGTGGGAATTGGGATGCTCCTGACAAGAAATCCAGGACCATGTCTGCTAGAGTGGAAGAGGATGGGAGAAAAAGAAGGACAGGTGACACCCAAGGGCTTGGGCTTCACCTGGGAAACACATGACCTCCTCTCAGTCACACATTATGCAGAGCTGAAGGTGATGAGGTGAAGGCAGGGAGATGGCCATCCTCCTCAGGGAGCCTGTGGGGTAAGAAGGACCCCATCTGCAAGTAGGAGGGTAGGGTGGCTTGACCCAGATCTTCTCTTTAGAGTTATAGAGAACAGGGTTCATAGAAGGTGCCCCTTAGGCACCAGCTTGGTAAACAATGATGCCTCTGGAAGGTCTCTCTGTGTTCAGTCTTGGAGTTCAGGTGCAAATGGTCCTGTTCTTAGGCCTCTGCTGAAGCCAAGATGGGTTAGAAACCCCAGGATGAATCTAATCCAGTTCACAGGAACCTGGGGAGGAGGTAGCTCTGCCACTTGGAGTCAGATCCTTTACCCTCAGGGGTTTAGTGTCAAAATGTGCAGCTAATGACAATTACTAATTCACAATTATGCAAGTCATGTGCTTATGGAGTGCCAGGTACTGCTAGACACTGGGTGGAGTTTAAGATTTAATTTTCAAGGTGGTATGGCTAGTGGCCACTGTACTCTGCATTTGCTGACAGGACCCAGAACTCAGCCTGGCCAATGGCTGGCTTAGCCTCCTGGCTGGTGCTGGACCTACTGGGGTCAACTCTGGGCTGTCTGGGCTTCTGCATTTTGACACTAACCTGCCTCACTGGTAACAGAGGGAAGAAAATTGGAGTGTAGACATGGGCAGGACTGGACCCTTTGTGATGGATGTACAGGGCCAGGTAGATGGCTTTTCTACTTTCATGCACGTTTGAACATTTCTATAAGAAGCAAAGTTGAGAAATATTACCATATAGATAGAGAAATAAAAGATATGGCCTAGGGGTAACAAATAGGTATTGGCTAGTTTGAATAAAAATCTTTGGATGCTACCATTTAAGGGTGGAGAGAGGGCCTGGCTTTGGGACTGTGCAGGAAGATAGAGGGCCACTATTTCCTCAGGGGTCTCCACTGTCTGACTGTGGACACCACATTTTCTTAGCACAGGAACCAGTGTCCACTAGCAATGCAGACCCTGAGAAGCCTGAGTCTTGTGTGTATGTGTATGTATACATATGTCACATGCAAGTGCATTTGTGAGCATGTGTACTTTTACATGTTTACATGTATGCCCATGTGTGTTTATAGCCCATGCATGTGTCTGTGTGTGTTTGTGTGCATACATATAAATTTACATAGACACGCACATTTGTGCAGGTAGTATATATGGTATATACAGATGTATTCATATGTACATCCTGATGGACATTGTTTGTATTTGTATTTTTTTGGTGTGTGTGCATAGAAAAATAACTGTTCTCTAGTGTTTAGCAAAGAACAAACCTAGGCCTGGTGATGATGGCACTGGCTCCGAAGATAAGAGCAGCTAATGGTGAATGGGTGGCGCTTTCCCGAGAGTCCTAACTGTACATTTACCAAAGCCTTGTGGCTAAGAAAGCCACACTTGTCTTCTCATTTCGCTCCCTCTGTTCTATGTCTCCTGTAAGATAGTGAGGGCAACAGCCTCGGCCCTGGCATTGCCAGGCCCAGAGTGAAGTGTGGCACAGTTAGTGTACATTGCTGTGTGCTAGGACCTGGATGGGGCTCAGGGTCCAGAGTGAACCAGTGGGGTGCATTGACTTGGAACATAGCCTTGCTATGAAAGGGTGAGCCTACAGACTACAGACTACAGAGGCTGAGTCCATGTACGTCCCCCTCTGCCTAGAAGCTTTCTTCCTGTGTACTGTCGGGTCATTATGGGAAACATACTACTTCTCCCATGAGGAACAGTGAGAAGGAAAGACAGACAGCCCAGGAGAGACAAAGCAAGTGGCTCTGACTCAGGCAGACAGGCCAACATGCTGGTAGCATCTCAAGAGGTGTTTGGGAGACACCCTCTCATTGGCAAACAAACCTCACAGTGTCTTTGCTCAGGTCAGGAGCTGGGGTACCCTGGCACTGCCCTCCAGGAAAGTGACACCTTTCAGGGAAGTGACTATGAGGGCCGAGCCTTCTAAACGCCCCACCCCCAATTCAGAGTCCAGTTCCTTATCTGTCAGGAGGGAACCCGAATTCTCATTGCTCCCAGCTGCAAGGAGAAATGGACACTTAGGGGAGAGTCAGGGCAAAGATGGGATATCTGACTCGGCTGGGTGGGCGAGCATGTATGTCACACACTGGCAACACTGAACTGGCCACCCACAAGCTCAGAGAAGACGTGCAATGTCCCGGGAGTAAGATGGGTCCATTGCTCAGAGACATTCCACCAGGTTCAGAAAAGCAGGCCCAAGGGAGGCCTGGCCTGGTCCTGCTGGTGACACCCACCCGCAATCTGAGCAGACTCTTGTGAGGAAAAGACAGAAACAAAGAGCAACATTCCATCTTGCCTTAGTGTGCTGCTCACAGTGCATGGAGGCCTGTTCCCGCCACCACGCTGTATTGGCATTCTGAACCTGAAGGTCTCACAGTGAAATGTGTAATGACTGCTAACGACTCTCTGCTTCTCCCCTCAGGCCACATCACGAATCCCAGGGCAAGCTGGGTAGGTTTAGAAGCAAGAAGCAGCCCCTGGTTTTGATACTGGGGGACCCGACTGATCACCCGTCAGCTGGGATGGACGCTGTAACTGGCCTGAGTTGGCGGGGTGGAGGTTTGCACCTGCACAGTCTTGTTTTGTCTTGCCTGCAAAGCTAGCAAGGAATTGATCACAAAGATCAGAGCCCCCACTCAGCCTGTCCTGGAATTGCTGAACCCCGCACAGTGTTTCTTTGTACACTGTATGTACAGTGGTTGATTGCTTCCCGTCAAGTCTGTGTATGATGCTGGCTGCTGTCCAGTTACACAGCCAGTTTGTTACCGAAGGAAGGGAAAAGGATCTTTGGCCTGTTTAGTTAAGAAGTGGCCCTTTGAGTCACAGTTTTCTTAGGACCTGGGATGGAATAGAAGGATTTCTGTTGAAGCCTCATCCAACTTTTCCACCCTGTGGCATGTCTAAATGCCATGTTGGCATCTCCATGCAAGCAAGCATCCATCCTCTTGGTCTCCCCTGGAGTGTCCTGAGATTCGGGTCCAGGAATTACAGCAATCACACTGTGCTGTACAATACTTTTTGTGTATTATTGATGGCATTTTGTGGAAGTAAATTACATCACTCCCACAGTTCCTCAAGCCATTGCTGTCAGTCTATTAGCATTTTGTGGCCAGAGGGGACAGCTGGCTGGCTGTTTGAGCTGTGTGAGAGATCCCACTGGCAAAGCAGCATGCCGAAAGTGCAGAAAATTTAGCTTTCAATAAACATATTAAATCGTCACCGTTTGTTTACGGCGGTAGCTCACTCAGACTAGAAAGTTATTTTCTTTTCCATTTTGCAGAATGTTTTGAGGTCACCTGCAGATTTCACAGTGTGTTGCACAGAGGTGTGACAAAGGAGGACAGAAAAGTCACTTATGGTGTCTGTTCTTGGGTCGGCAGTATAGAACTGGAGCTTAGGGCCCAGAACCAGTCAGCTACTTCTGCTAGCAGACCCAGGGCTACCTCCACTTTACTCGATGCAGGTCCTGACAGCAGGTGCTGGGTGTGTGTGTGTGTGTGTGTGTGTAGGAGGTTGAGAAGGGACTATATTTTGTAAGCTGGGATCCAGCTAACAGGGACACAGGAAGGTGCTGGGGTGACATTCTGGATTTGGATTTCTTGACTAGAAGCATGCAGAACAACCAGGTGATGGAGTTTTAGTGTGAAAGGCCAGACTTTGTGGTCCCAATGGATCTAATTTGACCACCATTCCAAAAGGTCATGGGAAGAAAGAGCAGGGGTAAAGGCAATAGAACAGCTTTGCTCAGATGGCTGCACAGGAAGGGTGACGATCCTCTTCAGGTGCTACAGAAAAGGGAAGGCAGGAAGGGCCAGGGGCTTGCATACCGGGGTTGGCATAGATTGGAGGTTTTCTTGTTACATAGCTGGGAGTTGCACAGATGAGGCTTTGCATAGCTGGGTGTTGAATAGGGGTTTTGCATAGCAGAGGGGTTGCATTATTGGGGGGTTTCATAGCATGGTGGGTTGCATAGCCTGGGTATGGGATAGCTGAGGTATGGTATAGTTGGAGGGTAGCATAGACAAGGGGATGCATAGTTCAGGGAATTGCACAGCTTGGGTATGGGATAGCTGGGGTGTGGTATAGTTGGAGGGTAGCACAGCTCAGGGGATTGCATGGCTTAGGTGTGGCACAGCTGAGGGTTTATATAGCTGGGGCTATTGCATAGCATGGGGGATTGTATAGCTAAGGAGTTGCATTGGAGGAGGTGAGTAGTTAGCTGGCAGAGCGGCAATGTGAGCCAGGTTTGAAACTGATCTGATCCACCCAAGTCTTCTCTCAGTATGGCAGGCGATAAGACAGTCCCTGCTGTCCAGGGTGCTTTAACTCTTCTCCCAAGATGTTTAACCATTAGACATATTATAGCCAGAATCCCACTTGGCTGCCAGAGGGCCTGACTCAGAGAAATGATGAGTCAGAAAGGAGATGTGGAATTAGTTCCTTCAGGGTTAGGATAATGACTGGAGACTTGTATTCACAGCTCTGGGGCCTGGAGCAGTATGCCATAGCAGCTGGCAGGTGGCCATACACTGATTATCATGTCCCTGAAAATCTCAGAGCTCTCCTAATTATTTTTGTGCTGGTGTCTTCAGCCTTGAGGTGGGGAGGACCACCAGCTTTGGAGGAATCCTCATTAAATGGTTAATCCGGCAGTGTGCAGAGCTGAGCAGGAATCTGAGCTTGAGTTTAAGGTAGCAAAGGAGACATGCAGAATGGAGGTAAAGGCTCCAAGCTTCTCCAGTTTTTACCATCCACCCAGCATCTGAAGTGTCGATGCTTTGGGCACAGCAACCTCCAAGTCATCTTTCCAGGGGTAGCTGTAGAGATGTGGCTCCCACTTGGGAGATATGGCATGTGGCCACATATGTCTGGTAGCATTTGGGAGGAAGTGGTGTT
Organism: Peromyscus aztecus; assembly: GCA_902168405.1. Taxonomy (NCBI): domain Eukaryota; kingdom Metazoa; phylum Chordata; class Mammalia; order Rodentia; family Cricetidae; genus Peromyscus; species Peromyscus aztecus. The sequence goes on along the minus strand of CABHPQ010164949.1, from coordinate 46,958 downwards.
AAGAATCTGATGGCCATTCCAGGCTGATCGGCTGTTTGTCTCTGTCCTTCATCCTGGTAGATGCTGTGGGCCACAGCCAGGTGAGGTCTTCTGTCTGGACTAAGAAAGGATGGAACATTCATATTATTATGCCATTTTCTCCCCACCAGCCACACAGTTCAGGGTTCACAGGACAGGAATCTGGCAAGGTCTTGCTTCCTTCCTTCAGGGGAGATGCCCAGTTCCTACTCTGTTTGTACTTGGTCTAGGTGCCCAAGCTGCACAGAAGATGATGCCCAGGCCTGGATTTGTAAGACTAACAACAAGACAAGTGGTTAGAACACAGTGATCGGTCCAGTGCCCAAGGCACACACAGTGAAGCGCTCCTGATTTGCAGGTGACTGTCCTTTCTTTGGGGAATTCCAAGTGTCTCTGAGAATCAGTAAGGGGACAAAGGCCCGTGGAGTGGAAGGAGCAGGGTGAGGGGGTAGTGAAATGTCTCTAGTCACTGTGCGTACTCTGTGGAGTGTGGGGAGTGTTTAAGTCTGAGACCCTGGGCACCATCTGGTCATCCTGTAGGATCTGTGAGTTCTTGGAGGCCAGGACCCCAGGACATGAAAAGCCATGCTATAGTCCTTCAGAGGACAGGTCATGCTATGTGTTGATGAGCCTGTGAGTGGTCAGGCATATGACACCTGGAGCAGCTTCCTGGCCTCCACCTGCCTCACCCTCCTCTATCCAAGAAGGGAGCATGGTTAGCATCCCCTTCTTGGATGTGCCTATAAGGATGACACAGGGGACACAGGGGAGCCCTGGTGTGCCACAGTGCCCATGGAGTTTCGTCCTCCTGGTGACCCTTCTACGCACTGTGATTTGCTCTACCAGAGGAGACAATTACTTAGAAAAGCTAGGACTTCTGGGAACATGTCTTTGTAAATAATCCTGTCTCTCTTTGTTTCTATTTAAGGAGGTCAAGATCTAGATGTGAAGTGAATTTAGGAAGCCAGATACAGGCAATTGCTGCTACGTGGCTATCTGACACTGGACAGCTTTGCCCTGGAATCTGGGCTCTTCAGTTCAGACAGAGTCATCCATCACTGTTAAGATTCTCACACATAGTTGGGGATGACTGTGGTCTAGAGACAGGGTCCCCAAAATCCCCTGGACCAGCTTGAGCAGATTCAATTACTGTCTGTCTGGGTACTTCAATGTCCTGTTGACTGATAGGAGGAAGGTGAATGTGGTGGGACTCTCCACTTCCTCCTAGAAGCTTTTTACTGTGTGAAATGACACCACAGCCATCAGTTCCTCTTTCTCGTCAAATCGACCGCTCTCCCTGGCCTTCATTAATGCATACAGTACCATCAGGATCGAGGTGTGTGGTCAACTTGGGGAAAGCATGCTGTCCTGTTGGGCTTTACAAGGTGGGTGGGAACTGCCAGTGCTGGCTCAGTGGGACTGGAGCCAAGACCCTGACAAGACCCAGGGAACTCTGCCTTTGCGAAGGGCAGCGTCTGGAGATGGTATCACCCTGTGCTTAAGCCTCGTCTCTTCCTTGGGAACCACACTTGAGGCATTGCACAGGCTACCTCCTCTCTCAGCAGGCTCAGGTCACGGTCAGTAGAGGACGGGGGTCTGGGTGTACCTCCCTCTGCCCACACCTGCTTCTGAAGATGGGGTTTGTCTCAGATCTTTGGTTACTTCCTGTTCTCATCCCCAGTGATTCCTTTGCGTGTCAGTAGGTACCTGTGTGGGATCTGGCCTTGTGAGGAAACTTAGCCTGTCTTTCAGTATGTTACTTGTTACATTCTTGAGTCAATGTTTCTGCCAGCCTTCTTGCCTTTCCATGAGAAGAAGACTCACTGGAAAGGCCAAATCTTATCCCCCCTACTCCCCGCAAAGATATTAGGAAATTGTACTGTGGATGGTGGAAGAGGTACAGTCCTCAGAAATGTTTGAGGGGACCTGCTCACCATGGGGTGGGGGATTGTGGAATTGTCCGTGTCTGGTCTGTACCCCTGGGGCAGAAGATTACATCTTCCTTAAGGATGTTCCATCACCTACCTCCCTGCCATAGACCAGCTGATGAGAATTCTGCAGAGTTGATGTGACCAACCCAAGCAGGAATGTAAGCTTGGAGTGTTAGTCTGCTCCACTGCAGTAGCTTTGTCCTGGAGACCCAGTGGCTTAGGCAACAGATAATCACTTCTCAGAGTTCTGGAGGCTGGAAGTCTGAGACCAGATGCCGGAGGATTGGCGCTCTGTGAGACTGAAGACAGTCAACTTCTCACCAAGTCTTCTATGTTCTCAGAGTAATCATAATTTTCTTTTGTTGTTGTTGTGTGGACTAATTGTGATATCAGGGTAACTCTGGCTTCATAGAATGATGTGGTAGTGGTCTTTCTTTTTATATGCCGTAGAATTGTTCAAGTAACATTGGTGTTAGGTCCATAAGGTCTCATAGAAGTCAGCAGTGAGTCTGTCCTTTCCCTAACTTTAGTGGGAGAATCTGTTACTGCCTCAACGTCATTGATCATTATTGACTGCTTAGGATACGTATCCCTCTTGACTTAATTTTGGTAGGTCATATGGACCTGTGGTTTAGCTTGTTATTTTTTTAAGACCTGTAAGTTATTTGTGTGGAATTTCTTCTATATCTAAGGCCAAAATTTTTTGTTTGAAATGTCTCTGAGTTTTTAAATGTAGGTACTCGTATCTCTAAATTTCCCCTGAGAGCTAGCTTAGGTCAACCCAAAAGGTTCTGGTAAGTTGTCTTCGTTTTCATTTGATTATGGAAATTTTAAAATTCCTCTCCTGATTTCTTACTAGTCTTTCTATTCAAAGCTGTGCTGTCAAATCTCTGTGTGCTTGTATAGTTTCCACAGTGTCTCCTGTGACTGATTTCTGATTTTACTTCATTATGATCTGATAAGACACCAAAAACTGTCTCAACGTTTTGTGTCTGTTACTTTACAGCCAGACTCAGTGGACCGTTCTTGTAGGCCCAGTTACTGAGGAGGCTGAGGCAGGAGGAGCTCTAAGCTCACAAGTTCTAGGCTACAGTGTACCATGTTGATTGAGTGTCCACACTAAGTTCAGTATCTGTAGGGTGACCTCCCAGGAACGGGGATGACAGCTTGCCTGAGGAGGGGTGAACTGGCCAGAGACAGAGCAGGTCAAACTTCCTGTGCTGAGTAGGAGTGAGACAGCCCCTGTGAATAGGCACAGCACTCCAGCCTGAGCAACAAAGCAAGACCCCATCTCTTTAAAACAAAAGGGGGCGTGTTTGCTTTATGGCCTAAAATGTGACCTATTTTAGAGAAAACTCAGTGGGCTGTGGAGAGAAATGTTTATTTTGTGGCTCTAGACAGAGTGTTCTGTTAATGTCTGTTAAGTCCATTTGATCTGTGCTGCAGATTGACTCTGAAGTATCTTCTTGGTTTTTTTTGGGGGCAGGGGAGGGGGAGCTGGATGCTATCTATTGATAAATGTGGGGGTACTGAAGTGATCTTCTTTTATCCTATCTGGACCTATCTAGACCTACCTGTCCCTTAGTGTCCAGTGTTCTATGAAATTGAGTGCAGCAAGGTTGGGTGCCTGCATGTTCACAGCCATCGGAGCTCCTCAATGGATTGTTTCCTTTATTAATATGAGGTGACCTGCTTTGTCTCATCCGGTCTTGGTTTACAGTCTACTTTCTCAGACATGAACGTGGCTTTTGCTTTCAGCTTCCACTCTTTGCTCTTTGTGTGTCCCCCAGCTCTCTTGACAGCCACCCAGGGTCTTAGCAGAGTGTTCACACTAATGAGGGTTCTGCCGCCTCTGTTCCCTCCACAGATCAGAAAGCTGTGTTTTCTGTTCCGGCCTTTGCTCTGGTTTGTTTTTAAGTGTCTTTGCCTGACAGATGAAGCCAACCTTCTGGCACCAGCACGGTTTCCAGCACCTTGTCAAGGCATGGTGCCGGAAAATGTATGCAGTTCAGGGAGCTCAGTTGTTTAGTTTGTCCCTTTGAAATGAGTGTTATGTCAGGCAGGAAATCCAAAGTGATCAGAGCAAATGGAGAAAAATACCCACGAACCCTGAGTGGCATGCTTGTTGGAGTTCTGGCCCTTGACTTCTACCCGAGGAATTGCCCGTTAGGCCAAGGGAGGGGGCAGCACTTAACTGTTTAATGCTTCCTGCTTTTACCCAGGGGAGAGTTTAGCAGCTGCAAAGCTCATGCTGCTTTGTAGCTTGTTTTTCCACATATGAGCCACTCGACTTCCCATCAGCTCCCTGCCACGATGGCAGGCGACAACACTCAGCCCTCATTTAATTCTTGACTGGAGCGATGGCCGGGCTGGGGGAAGGATGTGGAGGGAAAGAACGTACTGAGTTCAGGTAGACTGACATTTGCATTTGGTGGGATTTCTCTTCAAGCTCTCAAAAGAAAAAAAAATGAAAGTACTCATCAAGAATGCTTACAACAAGCCAATGCACATTTCAAAATGTTTCCAACTCTGATCTCCTATTTAAGGCTAAGTTGTTGTATGGTTCTTTTCAAAAGGCCAAACTTCTCTTGACAAGAACCAGTTTAACTTTTGAGAGGGAATACTTTACATGCAATTAAGAAGATTGTAGGTCCCAAGAACCTTTGCAAATACAGCAGAAAGAAGCAGAGGATGTCCTAAGCATTTCCATCATGGTTAGAGGGCTGTGTGGTTTCACGTGGTTTCTTTCCATAGACGATATTGATCCTCAGAGATTAGAGAGTCTCATCACCCTAGAATATGACACCCCCCCATCTCAGCAGGCCACCTTCCTCCCCAGGGTGACATTCACAGGGATGTGAAAGTGTCCATGAGGGGATATAGTTTTCCCAACTAACATCGCCAGGCCATGCTCTTACATTCATAGGCTGAATGCCTCTGAGGCTCAGTAGGTTTAGGAGGTAGATGCAAGACAGTCTAGCAGCTGATCACAGGCACCTGGAAACACATGTCTCTCTTCCTTCCCAGGCCTTGCTCGATAGAAGGAATGGTATCCAGGAAAGATAAGCAACTGGCCATGGACATGTCCTGGAGACAACCTCAGCCAGCTAGAGACTAGGGGGCTCTTGTAGAATAGTCTTCTGTAGGCACCAGCCTGGCTATGAGTGTGAATTGGGTTCTACGGACTCCAGGAGACTCAAGCATTGTCTAATGCTGTTGACTAGACAGCTTTGATTTGACTAGAAGCTTCTTAGAGACTAAGACATCACTAATTAATTAATTGGTATTTCTGTATCTGTCTGTTAAAAGTAAGTGGTACAGCTAGTACATTGATTGGTTGCCACGAGCCAGGAGGAATACCATCTTCTCTATAGGTAAAGAGAGATGGCTCACTGCATCTAGGGGAGGAGCCAGGACTCTTTTCCACAGGCCTCCATCAGGTTCTACTTCTTGCCTGAGGATAGGGTTGTGGGGACGGGAGCAGAAATTTTAGAGAAGAGAGACAAGGCAGCTTAAGATGATGCCTGGTGCTGCCCTGTGACTTCCATTGGTACTTTCTGGATGTGTACTTTGGTGGGTGCCCTGAGTGTTATCCAGGCAGTAGAACTTCCTACCCACAGAGTCACTCACACATTGACTAACTTGTATACAGAATTATCCATATATGAAATCTCCATTGCATCATTCTGAAGCATCTGATTCTACTTGCCCTTATGCTGCTTCTGAGGCATAAGGAGAAAGAAACCTCACGGCCCTGTTCCCTGGACTACAGAGTCTGGCTTTAGAGGGGCCAGAGCTCTTCTCATGGAAGTGAAGGACAGGTAAGGGCTGTTGTTTCTGCTGGGGTCTACAGTGGCTTTTTGCCTCCCCCCCCCCCCCCCCCCCCCCATGTATGAGTTGCTAGACTCTCCATCAGCTTCCAGGATGTCAAGCTTAGGGCTAACCATTTCCAAACTGCAGCAGCTACTTCCTTGCTCAGATCCCTACATTCTTTGTTGGTGTCCCTGGGAACACTCTGTGGTCTCAGGAGCTGGATCAATTGGCAACAGCTAAGGCCACCAGCTCTCTCTCTGTATTTGATTTTCATGTGAAGTTCACTGGGATCATTCCAGCTGGCCTTCCAGCCTGGAAAATGATGAGCAGACATGGTTCTCTGACCAAACTGGGGGAAACATTTCTATTGATAGTCTAAGGACCTACCAAAAAGGCAGTTACAATAAGAATAAAGGGTGGAAAGTGGCCACTTTATTATCTAGTTTGTGAGGGTGGGTTTTTTTTTTTGCTTGTTGCTATTCTCCCAAATAGGTGTCTGAGTATCTGGCTGACAGTGTTTACCAGCTCTGAAGAAAGGAAAGCATGCACCTGTTGGCTTAAATCAAGCCTCTTACCCCTGATCATGTACCATTTTGATTTCAGTAAGTACTTACATCTTTATCTGAGTAGCTATATCACTTCTGACTCTGAGCTGAGTGATGCAGGGAACAGATGGAGGTGTGACCTTGCCACAGTGGGCAAGGATACTGAGGAAGCATTAGCAAGCAATTTAAACAAAGACACCCCCGCCCCCGCAACCGTGAGCAAAACTAAGAATCATGCAGGCTTCCACAGGCCAGGACTCAGAGAAAAGATGCTGTGGCCATTGACAGCATAAGAGAAACTGAATGGAAGATGGAAGGGCTCATGGCAAGGATGCACCCTTGAATGCTTCTCTTGATCTGGTGCCATGTTTTCTCCATCACAGGGGACAGTCTCAGACCCTGGAGAAGGTCTGGATTGTTGAAGGTAGGCTCCTTGTGTGTTATGGCAAGCTGACTCTGCTGGAGAGAGACTAGGACATGGAATGTTGCTTAGTCTGTCTTATGTGGCTGTAATAAAATCCCCAAAGCTGGAAACTTATCATGAAATCCCCAAGGCTGTGCTTAAAACAAATCTCTGAATCTGGGTACTTATAACCAAACAGCCTAGATGGGTATCTATAAAGTGAATTTGTTCATTTGGCTCACAATTATGGTACTAGATGGTTTAAACAGGATGATTCTGGTGTCCTGGCCAGAGCCCCCAGCTGTTCTATAACACTGTAGAATCATGGGTTGATGGCAGAATCCACCTATCCTTTTGCATGGAATCCCAAGACCTATTCATGGCCCGCTAGCTCCACCTCACCAAGCCTTCACAATCTCAGTGCATCACACTGGGACCCAGCTTCCAGGGACATCAAGCTTTGGAGGCCAAACCATTTCCAAAATGCAGCAGCGGTCTGTCTACTCAGTTCCCTCCATTCTTTAGGGGTGTCCTTGGGAACATTTCGTGGACACGGGATCTGGAGCAACTGGCAGCATCCAAAGCTACTGGCCCTCTGTGTTTTATGTTCATGTCATTCCAGCTGTTCATGCTGGCGAAACATTGGACTTCATCTCAGTTTATGATTATTTCAGGCGGATTTGTAATGTGGATTGTTAGGATGGCTGCAGAAGTGGCCTTAGCTAATGTCATTATCTCTAGTCTCTTCTTTTCTCCTGGGACCAGAGTCATCTTAGCTACATGCTGGCTGGGAAGACGGGAGGGCAAGACCAATGCTTTGAGATGGGTTCCCACTGTGTATAGCTCCTGAATAGAGAGTCTCTATTCAGGATGGAGGAGACAACACAATGTGTCCTGGAAATCTGCCTCACCCCTATGAGGCAGCTGCTGCTGTAGGTGCCAGGGACAACAGAAAGGACAGAGGGACACCTGCCATATGATGGGGTCGGCCTTTTGGTGGCGGGTTCAGGCAGCCTGGATGGACACCGCACAGCTTCCACACGCTTGCTCTCATCCTCCTCCTGCCTCTCCTCCCTCTTCCATGGCTCCTGTTCTCCACTTTGGGTGGCAAGTTAAAGGACAGTCTGTCAAGCAGGCAGTATTGTCACTAGAGAGGTTTGCATGTCCCCCCTGGGAAAGCATCATGGCAATTAAACCCAGGTAAAGATGGTTTTATTGACCCAAGACAAGAACTATCAGACCATTAAGCAGTCTTTCTGTAACATGAAGATTTGTGTATTCAGGACAGGATCTGTCCTATTAAGTGCATGTTGCTGTCACTTGTAAATCGCTTTCCCTCTTTGTGCTCCAGCTCCTTGCCTCTGACTGGCATCTGAGTTACAGTTTCTTGACCATAGGTCACAGTCTCCTTCTGCCTTCATCCCTCCCAGGTCTGTGGTTTCCCAGGAGCTGGTGGTCATTTCCCAGATGATGGTTCATGATCTAGATGTCACCTGTGTTAGAGTCTACAGCATCGTCTCTACCATGTCTCTTTCTTGTGCCTTGTTTTCCCCAATCCTCTGTGCTTCCCATCTGTATTTGGAGAATGAGGGTAAAGCAAGGCCGTGACACTCAAGTCACTCATCTCAAGGACCCAGAGCATCAATATCTGTAGTTATCCCAGCGTGGAGATCACAGTAAGAGATCCGCAAGTTCCCTTGGGCACTCTGATGCAGGCCAAAGACCCATACTGATGAGTTTCTGTTGGTGTCTGATAAAACTGGAGGTGAATCGAACAACAACCAGAATGATAGCTACCATGTTCCCGCAACTGATGGTGGCAGGCTGGTAGACCAGGTAGCTTGGACCATCCTCCACTGGGAACAACTAGAAGAGCCAGGCAAAGGGTCTGACATTCCCTCTTGAATGCTTTGGAGTTCTTCCTTGACCTGGGACAGGAGACACAAGATAATGTATTATTAAATCACCCCAGGTCCTGTTTGGTTTGGAGTGATGTGATATATAGATACTAATTCCTGTGGATTGGTTACCTAAAATAAGTAAGAAAGCTGTATGTATTTTGAAGGAAGAGCCACCACCATTATCCTCAAAATAACTTTATTGTTTACTGCTTTTTTGTCATAGGCATTTTTTTTTGTATTTCATTAAAAAATAGCCATCTAGACATGAGGGAAAACAAGGTGTAACAAAACCCAAAATAATAAAATAGATATAAAATTAGAATCATCACATATGAAAATAGGAGATAACAGGAAATTTTAAATTGCTGTGGTTCATATAATTATTTAAATAAAACTTTAGATTTAAAAATGACAAAAAAGTGGACACTATAAGAAAAGCTAGAACGTTGAGCCTGTAGCTGATGACCATGACTGAGTGAACCGCTCAGAGGGTGAGTCTGACAAATTCACCAGAACATCTCCAAATGCATCCCTGAGAGAAATCAATGGGGAGAAAAAGAAAAGTAGAGAAGTAGTTAGATATTAGAAAGCTTCGTAACAAGGACTGAAACTCAGAAACGCCTCATGGTCAAGCTTCAATATTTCAAACTAGGTGTTGAAAAGAATGCTAAAGGACAAATTAAAAAATTAGGATAAATATCAAAAAAACCACACTCAAGCAAAGTCATAAAACTGCTGAGATTGAAGACAAGAGAGAATTCTTAAAAGGGAAGAAGACAAAAACCCAGTGATCCCAACCCCCTCTTAACTTCAGAGGAACAAGAAAAACAGCTTAATTTTCAATAAAACAATGGCATTCAAACAAAGAGTATTTAAAGAACTGGAGGAAAACAGCTACCTGCTTAGAAATTCATGACCATAGTGACATCTCTCAAAAATAACAGCAAACCAAGTGTGATGTTGCATGCCCAGGCTGGCCCCAGCACTCTGGAGGCTGATGCAGGAGAATTCTGAGTTCAAGGTCACCCTGTGATTTATTGCAAGATTCCATCTTTTAAAATATCAGCATAGTCAATAGTCAACAAAACAAGTTATTAATTATTTTATAGGCAGAACAGTAATGACCTTCAGGGATACAGAAGGGAAGGGAAAGAGAGATGTAAACATGCATTTATGAAAATAACTTGAATTTTTAATAAATATAGAAGATCTTAAATCATGGAAACTCAATGGCATACAAACTAGAGGGTGATTAATGGAGTGAATGCATCTCAGGAGGAGGCAACCTCATCACGTGTGTTAGGAGAAAAAGCTCTGAGTTAGAAAAGCCCCCCTCAGGAACCACATCAAAGCCCAAGGAGTGGAAAGTTGAGAGCCATTCTGATAAAGACACCATTTAATAAAATAGAAAACAAATGTACAATGCAAAGTTGAGTCTGAAAAGAGTCTTTGAAAACTGATACCCTCAGTGTTATCGAGAAAATATCCTGGCTGCAGCCAGACAGAGACATCCTTTGACACAGCTCTACTACCTTCCAAGATCACAAGGGTCAAGGCTTAGAATAATTTGTTGGAAAGCAATTAGAATATATAATGGAAATATTAAGAAACCTGGAAACACAAGCTTAAAAACTGCCCCAAGGAAAGAAAAGATAATCTGAATATTTTCATCAGAATTAAGTATAAACACAAAATACACTCTCTGTGTTACATGCTGGTGTTCTCGGCAGCAGACACTATCAACATGTTACTGAAGAAGTCACTTAGGTGCTGCATAAAAATCAGCCAGGGAGTAAGAAAAGGTGATATCCATGAAAGAAAAATTGATTTGGCATTGTCTAGCCACAGAAACAAAACAAATGGCAACCCAACTGTTGAGTTTACCCTGAAAGGCAGAAGTAAAAGCATTCAAATCTTTTCCATTCAAGACCATATTTAGAGACTGGACTCTGCCGTAATTAAGTTCTTCAAGGGAGACCACTAAGACGGTGAAGTGAATGCTGCAGGGTGAGGCAAGGCATCTGGAATAATGGCTGTCGTAAGAGGGAGATGCTTAGTCTCCCATGGAAACCCGCTATGGTGCAGAGTTGCAGTCCGGTTTATTGCCTTGAGTTAGCAGACACAGGTTTCTTTTGCATCTTGCAGAACTTGGCAACAGCCTAGTTCTGCTATATAATTTAAGGAGGCCCAGGGTTCAAACTCTAGACCCACCTTCCAGCCTGCACCCCTTAGAATCTCACCTGCCTCTATTTCTGAAGATATTCAGAGAGACAATGAAGGAGTGAGCGGCATCTGGGACAAGCCCTTCCCCAGGCCTGTCACAGATGCCAGTGGGTCGTCATGACAAGTCTTCCCCCCATGTGTGTTCACAGATAAAGGCTGCAGGTTAATGTCTTGTGTCTTCCTCCCTTACTCTCCACCTTCTGATTTGGAGAGAGGTCTCTTATAGAACTTGGAGCTTACCAGCTCAGTTGAATGGCTGACAAGGAAGCCTCTGGGGTGGGTCTGTCTCTGTGCTTCCTCCCCAGCACTGGAATTACAGATATGGACTGCATGGCCAGCTTTCACGTGGTTGGTGGGGGTGGGGGTCTGAACCTCGGGCCTCATGATTGCACAAGTGCTTTGTATACTGTGCCATCTCCCCACTTCAAATTAACCTTTATCCTCCACCATTCGGCCTGGAAGGTGCTGTCAGCTCCGTTTCCTGCCCACTGTAACTCTTTTGTGATGATCCTCACACATGACCTCTGCACCAGTGCTCATACGGGACTGAGTGTCATGTCAGAGCCCAGGTATGCATACCTGGTGTGTGGTTTTGGTGAACACATGTGTTTCTTTCAGTTGGAGGATCTGGCTGTTCCCTTGAGAGCTCCCCTGTGTCCTCAGAGGGCCTTAAATCCCATGGCACCCTGGTTGTGGCATATAAACACGGCTTCTTGCTGCCATATCTGGGCCATAATCTCTTAAACTCATCTTTGGCCACAGTACAAGATGAAAGACTATGCTCAAGGAATAAATGCAGCAAGCCTCCAAGAAATAGCTGTAGGCAAGCAAGGGCAGGGGTCAGAAAGGAACAGGAAGGCTAATGTGTAGGAGACAATCATAGAGTGTGATCACTGAAGACATACTGGTGTCAGTCAGGCTGGAGGGGGATGGCAACATTGCAGGGCTGGGAGCTGAATGGCTGCACACTGCTATCAGTCAGTATAAATGGGGATGGGAGCATTGTGAGTCTGGGAGGATTGTTGGCTGTACACTGGAGTGAGTCAATGTAGATAGGGATGGCCGCATTGCAGGGCTGAGAGCACTGTGTATCTGGGGTCTCCAACAGAGGGAAATAACAGGATGTGAGGGTGGTCAGGACATGCTATAGGTGCCTCCCAAGACAATCTGTGTCCTTATAGCTCTAGTTCATGTGCATGAAATGGCTAAAACATGCTTTCTTTTCTGGTAATGCGTTGCACTTTGAGGAAGAATGTTTCTGGGTAACTGGGTAGTGAGGTAATGCTGAGTACACACATGTGAAACTTATGGCAGTTCCCCAGATAAGAGAATGAAAAGTAAAACTAACCAATGAATGTGTGAAACTGGGGCCTTCAGCACAGCACAGGGACTCCCTTTGCACCAGCCGAGGAGCTCATGTCTGTACAGAAGCCAGAGCAATGGAGGGGCACAGTGGTGGGTCTGTGTGCTGGTAGGTTTTTAGAAATTTGACACAAAGTAGAGTCATTTGGTATGGGAACCTTTAATTGAGATGATCCCTTCATAAGATTGGCCTGTGGGTTTGTGGGATATTCTTGATTGATGATTAATGTGAGTGGGTTCAGTCCATCATGGGCAGTGCCACCTCTGGGCAGGTGATTCTGGGTTTATAAGAGAAGGGGTTGAGCAAGCCATGGGAAGCGAGATGGGAAGTGGTTCTTGTATGGTCTCTGCTTCAGTTTCTGCCCTCAGGTTCCTGCTTGAGTTCCTGCCTTGACTTACCTCCATGATGGACTGTGACGTGGAATTGTAAGCCAAATAAAGCCCTTCTCACCCCAAGTTGTTTTTGTTCGTGGTGTTTATCAGAACAATAGGAGGTGACGAGGACAGTTTGGAATGGGCCTAAAGTTACTGCTGGGAAAGGGAAGTGACTGAGAAATGCCAGGTTGTGTGGTAGCCCAGGCCCACCCCTGACATACACTGGTGGATAACCCTTGGATGTGAGTTTTCCTTCTGGAGACGGTGGAGGTTTGGGAGGGACAGGCGGTCGGGTGGTGGTGGAAGGGTTTCAGAGAGAGGAGCCTCAGACACTGCCTGGGAAAGAAAGAACAATCAAAGTGCATGTATTTCATCTTTCACCCTGACTCCAAAACATAAAGGAGAGGGAACACGACCTGTAGGGTAAACAGTCCAAGGCCATTTCTGAGTTTGAAAACCTATCAAACCCCACCAATCCCTGAGCCTCAAAACCTACCAATCCCTGAGCCCCCAAACCTACCAATCCCTGAGCCCCCAAACCTACCAATCCCTGAGCCCCCAAACCCACCAATCCCTGAGCATGAAATCCCACCAATTCCTAGGCTTGGCTTGGAATCCCATCAATCTCCTGCTGTGGGATGGTCTTTCTGTAAGCTGTGAATATGTGTTGCTACCATTGGTTAATAAATAAGCTGCTTTGGCCTATAGCAAGGCAGCTTAGAGGCAGAAGGGAAATCCAAGCAGAGATACAGGGAGGAAAAAGGCGGGGTTGGAGGCGACGCTGGGAGCCGCTGCTAGGGAATCAAGATGTAATAGGAAACAAGTAAAGCCACGGAACACGTGGTGATACATAGATTAATAGAAATGAGTTGAGTTAAGTTGTAAGAGCTAGTTAATAATGAGCCTGAGCCATAGACCAAACAGTGTGTGATTAATAGTAATTATTTTATAAGTGGCTGTGGTACCTTTGGTGGGAGAGATTCGTCCGGACATCAGTGCTAGGCAGGACAGGAAAACTGGCTACCATCTCCATGCTGGAAATCTCTACCCTGGAAAACTCCTCTCCCAAGAGACCTTATATAAGCCTGTCTCCTGCTCAATTCCCTGCTGTTTCTTGCCTGAGCAGAGGCAGCCACCCTTTTGTGTCTCTCCTCATAAATCTCTTGCATGAGGGTTGTTGTGCAGTGTGACTTTATGGTATCCCTTGGCTCCAGACTGCCGGGATACCTTTCTATTCAGAGCTGTAAGACTTGCACTGGGGAAACCTTCTCCCTAAGAGCTGCAATACCTCCATTGGGGAAGCCTTTCCCCTCAGAGCTGTAACATTTCCTTTGGGGAAGCTTTCCCCTGAGAGCTGTAACACACAATCCAGTCAGTGAGGAGCCCAGTCTCATAGTCTTGACAGGAAAACATGAAAATCCATTAAACTTTCAGCAAGTAGCCCTGGTAGAATAGTAATTGATATACATTTTATTCACATTATAAAATATAGATGCTAGATCCTACAGTCTGTGTCTGACAATGTGAGAAAGCACTTTCAAAATGCTGAAGGATGGGACTGCAATGCTTCCTGTGTCTACTGCCACTCATCATTGGGCTTGGAGGGAGTAGAGGTCCCTTAGTCATTGTTACACATAAGCATGTGAGTGCACTTAAATGTTATCATGAAATAAATGCAAGCAAAAATGACACCAAAATGGTATTTCTGACTTAGCTGATGGACAGACATTTTCACATAAGGTCTCTGAGTATGCTTCCTTTCACACTGCTGGTGAGAATGCAAATTGCTAAAACTATCTTAAAGGCAATTCAGCAATAGTTAGGAAAGTGATATTTCCACTCTCCTTTGGGCTTGGCCATGTCATTTCATCCTTTACTCCAATGCCAGACTTTCAGAGGTATAAAAGTACAAAGTTGTTATTGTAGAACTTTTTGGAATTGCAAAGCCCTGGGGAATCCACCCAGAATTCACACAGTGTGGCTGGGCCACTGAGAAATGGGAACTCTGCAGTTGTAAACAGTATGGAGGAAAGGCCAGCAGCGGTAGAAGGGGAGGAGCCTGAGACACATTATGAAATAGGAAAATGGAAGAATGCAGGAGAATGTAGCATGCTGTTGTCTCTGTAAGTGGGAAATAAAATGCACATGCATTTGTTCATCTATGGGAAAATCTCCAAGCGAAAACCCCACGTACAGGAAGATGATAAATGAGAAGCCAGTGGCATCAGGGCTACCTGATGTGCTGAGAGAAGTGAATAGGTGTGTGTGTGTGTGTGTGTGTGTAAGCTCCCTCCACCAATATCACTAAGTTTGAGTCTGTGAAAGTTGTTGATATTTTCACTACTTCAGAAAAAGAAAGCAAAAGGTTATCAAGGAGGGCTGGAATGGAACTCAGGATGGAACACAAGAATGAAATGAATGAGGTCACTTGTTTGCTGGGGTGAATAACACAATGAACTGGAGCGAGATGAGCTGGTGGAGGAGCAGCCCAGGCAACAACTTCCGAACACAGAGTTTGGACTCCTCAGATGAAAGACAAAAACTTAACATACTTTCCAACTCCAGTTAGCAGACAGAAGCCTAGATCCTTGTCTCCACAGAAGTGAGGGAAAACCAGCCCGAAACTTATTTTCTTTTTGATATTTGTTCTACGATGATGTGCTTTCAGTTTAAAACCAGTTTATTATGTCAAACAAAAGGCTAGCTCTATCAAATTGGGGGCTTGGGATACATCCATCAGAAATTGGTGGGAGAAACCCTGGTAAAGTAGCCAGCTGGAGTTCCCGATTGGAAGTCCCAGACCCAGCAGAGTATCTCCTCCAGTGAGGCTTTCAAGTAAAAGAACAAGTAACAGCAGAAAGATAACATGGTTGTGGATGAACAATTATCTGGCAGAAATAAGTGGCGAAACTCTGATGGAAGTGTTGAAGGTGGAGTTCTCAGGGCAGAGTCCTAGGCAGAGTGGAGGTTGCTCCCTCCCTCCACTCCCAAGGCAGCCCTTTTGTGGTGTCCTGGGATAAACAATGACACCTTCCAGTTGTTCCCAAGGACATATTCACTGGCTTCACTCTTGGGTTGTTTTGCTATTCTTCCATTTTACTGTATTGGAATCAGGGACCGACCAGCCCATCCCCTCCCCCGACAAAAGGTTTTGGATCTTTGAATGAGCAAACTGGAGTCTGGAACAGGAGAACCTTCCTTGTTCCCAAAGTCTTCTTCAAGAAACTTAAAGAACATAGGCAATTTGTCAATTTAAGGTACATTGCAGAGTCTTAGGGTTAAGCACATCTGTAAACATGTTGTAGATTAACATCTACACTTGATAGGGAGGAGGGATTGATGGAGGGATGCGATGCTAGGTGGTAGCTTTGGCTCTGTGGCTAGGCTATCATCTTGTCCTTTAAGATTTATGGCTGATGTGTGTACAACCCCTGGCTGGTGGCTATAGGAGGGGGCTCATTCCTGGCTGTATTTCAATAGATGGCTCTGGCCTTTGGGCTCCATGGTCTCTAGTGACCATGTGTCTTTGTGATGGTCCCAGGGCAGGATGGTTTCTAGGATTTAAATCCCGGATCCCTGTCTCCATGGATAGTGGCCATATTTCCCTGTCTGTGTGTATCTTGGGTTTGGGCTGGACAAGCTGAAGGGACCCCAGGGTTAACATGCGTTGAGCTCCTAACACATGTTGCTCTCGGTAAAATTCTTAATCCATGGGTTCTTCTACTATCTGTAATTTGGTTGAAAGTCTGTGTTTTGGAGTCATTCAATAGCAAAAGCAAGCACTGGAGATGAGGTGGGAAAATGAGCTTTGAGCTGCTGGGGATGTTTGTATTGGTTCCTTCTGCACTCTACCGCTTCTTCCAACTGAATGAGCCCTTCCTAGGACTAGCTAAACTCAGCGGAGATGTTTGTGGAGGTCGGAGATCACGTCTCAAGTTGATTGTGTTTTTGAAGGGCAAAACTCTATTTTCCTCCAGGGCATCAATCTTTCACCATGCTAAATGAGAAGGTAAATTTGAGCTGAAGCCTGGTGATAGCCTGACATTCTCACCTGGCAGCTGACAAGTCAATTGTGTTTGTGTCTGGGCCTCATGGTGGAGTCAGTACAGGGAGATTGGAACCAGGTAGAGGTGGAAACTGGTCCTGGGTGGTGATGTTGAGCAGTGGTGGAAGTGAGGGCTACTTGGCTGGTTGACAGTTCCAACTTTAGCTTCCGAGGTGAGGGACTCCACACTTCTGCACAGCTCCTGGATCATTGGGTGAAGACACAAGTCTGCTCCCTCTCTGCTGAGAGAAGCCCTGTGGGCTTGCCCATACCCAAATACCAGCCAGGCATCCCAAATCTCAAAGACATTGTCCCCTCCAGTCTCTCTACTTAGACACAAACACTGTTTGCACTCAGGAGCTTCAGTCCTTTGGGGAAAATGGGCATGGAAGCACAGGCCTTGGGAGACAGAGGCAGGTGGTTCTCTGTAGGTTTGAGGCCAGCCTGGTCTACATAAGAGACCTCTTTCCCTCCCCCATGAACTATTATAGATCAGACAAAGCTGTTTTATTTTTCTTGATAAAAACAATCCAATTTTGTACACAATTTAGATTCCCATTAGTATCTTGCAACAGTCTATCATGAGCAGTTCACAACAGTACTGAATAGCTTCTAAAGCATTATTTTAAAAACATTTAGTATTTTTGAAGGCATCAGTTTTACAGCTTTATTGAAGTGTAACTGATTTATGATAAATTCACATATTTAAGATGTACAGGCTGATAAGTTTTGACATGTGTATACACCAGTGAAGGCATCACCACCATTGTGTTGACAAAGGTATCCATCACTCTCAAAGCTCCTCATTACTTGAAGATTCCTTCATGCTGCTGAGTTATTGGTAGTTCGTGTTTTTTTATTGACACATAGTACTCCATGGTATCAATATATCCACTGAACAGCTGAGGGGTAGCTGCATTGTTTCCAGTTTGGGGGTATTGTAAGCAATGTTCACATGACATCTGCACACAAATCTTTGTGTGGGCATTTGTTTTTGCATGGAAACAAAAGAAAGTATTTTTTGTTGGAAATATCTATGAGTGGAATGGATGGATACTATGCTTTGTGTATTTCAAGAAGCTGACCAACTGTTTTCCAAAGTAGCTGCATTCTTTGTGTGAGTGTGTGTGTGTGTGTGTGTGTGTGTGTGTGTGTGTGTGTGTCTTCCCTTATAGCCATTAATTACCAGTAGCTCCTGAGCTAAAGGAGGGCCCTTGTGTGCCCCTCCCCTAACCACACTGGAATGTTGACTGGCTTGATTTTGTTTGGGGCTTGAACATGTAACCCTAGCTGCTGTGAATTCATGAGTGCTATGAGTGAACAGGTGTGCTGTATCTAGAAGGTAGCTACACATAGATTCACAACACTCCTTCCCATCCCCTAGCTCTTACATTCTTTCTGTGATGTTTCCTAAACCTTGTGTGGGGGATGGCCTTATTGTAGTTGTCCCTTATAGGACTGAGATCTCACAGCCATTTATTTATTCTTGGTACTTGGACCAATTCTGAGTCTCTGCATTAACTTCTGATCACCACAGGAAGAAGCTTTTCTGACCAATGTAGAGAGCAACACTAATCTATAGGAATAAGCATACATATTTAGAAGGCAGTTTGACAGCATGGACATTGAGCAGAACACCATCTGTGGCTTCCCCCATAAGGCCTGTGACTTTCCCAGCTATGGGCTTTTGATGAAGTTTATGATACCTGACTTGAATTTCTTCTCGTGCAATAGATCTCAAATCCAACCAGAAAGCAGTTGGTTCCCTCACAACAGTCATGCCATTATTACACTGGTGGGCACACTGTGCTTGACAGGCTGATATTAAAGCAGGTATGATTCATCACTGAGGTCTTTTTCTCCCACAGTGGCCTGTACGGTACCTTGTGGTACCATGAAAGCTAGCCATCTTGGGGAAAGTTTCCAGGTCACTTCCAGGTTGATTTCTCTATATCCTACAACTAATGTATGTGGTGTCTTCAACAATAAGGTCTTACCATCAAGTTATGGTGGGCAACTATAAGTCTTGATGTGGTGGTATTGTGTTCCCCAAAATATTGTGTATGCTAATAAACTTATCTGGGGTCAGAGAACAGGACAGCCACAATATTAAACATGAGGCTAGGCAGTGGTAGCACACACCTTTAATCCTAGCATTCCAGAGACAGAAATCCCTCTGGATCTCTGTGAGTTCAAGGCCACATTGGAAATGGCCAAGCATGGTGACTCACGCCTTTAATCCCAGAAAGAGAGCCTTTAATCCCAGGGAGTGAGGCAGAAAGCAGAAAGATACATAAGGTGTGAGGACCAGAAACTCGAGGCATTTGGCCTGGAGAAGCATTTGGCTGGTTAAGCTTTTAGGCTTTCGAGAAACACAGTTCAGCTGAGAGCCATTCAGATATGAGGACACAAAGGCTTCCAGTCTGAGGAAACAAGACCAGCTGAGGATCCGGCGAGGTGAGGTAGCTGTGGCTTATTCTGTCTCTCTGACCTTCCAGTGTTCACCCCAATACCCGGCTCAGGTTTGATTTTATTAATAAGACTTTTAAGATTCATGCTCCATCTTGATGGTAGCTTGTATTGTTTTGTGGGCCTCTGGTACCTCCCTGACAAATAACTCATAGGAAGGTATCCTACACCTGGCCATATTTTCCTTTAATAACGAATGTCTTCTGGGGACAGCATTGTCTACCCAGGTAGGTGGACCTCTGGGTAAAATCCTTTTAAAAATTATATTTTTAAATTAGCTTACAAAGTAATGGGTTTATATGAGGCTTTTCATGTAGTCATAGTTTTGGTGAATCTCCACACTAACACATCTTAATACATTCCTCTCTTCTACATCCCCACTCCATCCTCATTGAACTTTTAACTTCCTAAATACCTCCTTATATTAATATCACTATTTTGTCATACATTTCACTCCTGTGTTGTAAATTTCCTAGAAGAGCTTACATAGTTACCTGGGTTCTTTTGCTCCCTTTTCTGGATCCATGCTTCTGCCCCAGTTCCTTCTGCCTGAAGACGCCTCTCTGCACTTCTTACACAGTGGGTCTGCTGGTGAGGATGAATGCCTTTGGTCTGTTTTTCTGTATGTGAGCATTTACTGTGGTTTTGTTTCTAAGACTATTTTTCTTGAGTCTGGAAATCATGGTCGGCAGCTTCATGTTTCTGTTTCTGCTCCCATAGATGTTGCTTGTCAGCTTCTCTCCCGCACCATCATTGACGAGAAACTTGAAATCATTAGTATATCTGTTCCTCTCTATATGATATCGCATTTTCCTCCTGCTCACAGGTTATTCAGTCACTGGATCCTCTTGGTTTTTGGTTTTCGATTGTTTGCTTGCTTATGTTCCTTTTGAATGTGTCTCACTGACATGTTTGGTTTTGTATACTTAGAGTATTCATCAAATTTGGAAAAGTTTTAGCCATTATGTCCTGAAATGTTTTTTCAATTATCCCATCTGGGCTGCTTAAACTGCCACAGCACACCGATGCTCTCCATTGAATTCTCTCCTGCTTTTGTTTTTATCAGCATGATTTCTAATAGTTATACAATATTTCATCTTATGTTTTTCAATTTGTTTAACTGTCTCCTTTAGTTGGGCATATAATTGGTTTTTATATTTTATTATTCTATTATCAATATAACTGAGAAGGATATTTTGGAGAGAACATGCTCCAATTTCCCCAAAGTATAAATCATGAAATAATTTGTTTCAAATCCTCAGTACACACCCACAGTGTGATAAGCTGGGTAGAGATAAAGGAATAGTGTGTGCTATTTTAAAAAAGGATTTGATTATTTGCCATGTGCAGTGTGGGAGAAAATCCACTCATGTAGTCATTGTAGAGATGTCTTCAAACGTAATCATTCCCATAAGAATAAATGTGTGTATCCCCATGTATGTATGTGTGCTTTATATACAAATGCATGTACTTATTATTAGAATGAATATGTTGCTTATTTTTATTTTTGAGAGTGTAACATAGGTACCACAAATATTCAAACGAATAAAGATAGTATGTTATCACATCTTCTAGGTTTTGACTTACATTGTTTGGTATTTGTGCCACCCTTTAAAGGACACCTAGGTAACAGTGTTAAAAGAAAAACATAATACTATCCACAATAGGGGGTAATTATGATCTAGGTACCTTTTATGCATGTATACAAATATAGTGAAACCCACCCTTTGTGCAATTTTTAATGTACTAACTTAAAGGGAAATTATTAATGTATATTAAAATGATGAATTTACTTGTTAACATTATATTTGCCTGTGAGCAATAGTGTGATTCGAGTGTCACCCAGAAAGGATTTTCTCCTTTCCAGCTGTTGTACCACAACTACAAACCAAGTCTGAATGCAGTTCATAAGCTCTTAATTATAAAATTTTAAACAAAAATATGGAAATTGCACCTTTAAATTATATAAAGTTTTGACAAAAGTGAAATTTCATTAATGTCTAATTATGTCATTTAAAAATATTATTCAAGCTCACTGAAATAATTTCCTTATGAAAATTTTATTTCTCTTAATATTTTCTCTAACTTCTGCTTCATGCCTTATCTCAATGGCTAGAACCTATGGGTCAATATAGAATACCAGTAGTGGCAGAAGCTATCTTAGCCTGGACTCGTGCAAGAGAACATCACAGACTAGTTGCCTTATGAGCAAGGCAAATTTCTTTCTTATGGTTTTGGAAAAGCAAATTCAAGATCAAGGTGCTCACAGATTGATGTCTAGTGAAGGCCCTCTGCCTGGCATATAGGTTGCATTTTTTTCATACAGAGAAGGAGGAGGAGTCCCTCCTATATCTCTTTTGTCAAGGCTCTATCCCATTGCACAAAAACTCCACTCAACACCTAAGCACCTCCCAAGGGCTCCTCAACAAATACCATCATCTTAGGGTTGGGCTTCAACACTAATTTTTGAAAGACATAGACATTTGTATATAACAGAGACCATCTTAATTCTGATGCCAGTTTTGAGGAGAATTTCTGTATCATTTAAATGTTGGGAATATATATTTATTTTGCTTGAATGACACATAACTATATAATTTGGCCTGTTGTGTGTATCTATCTATCTATCTATCTATCTATCTATCTATCTATCTATCTATCTATCTATATCTGTCTTTGAGAGTTTCACTTTGTATCCCAGGCTGGCTTGGAACTCACAATCCTCCTGCCTCAGCCTCCTAAAGTGCTGGGATTACAGATGTGGCATACCTGGTGGTCCATCCAGGCTAACCCTCCAAGAACTTACAGTAATAGTTACAAGGCATCCTTACTTCTCTCAGAACCCTAGAGATCACTATCCATCCCATCTTTGAGATAAAGACAGTGCAGAGATCAGAGACTAGTGACCCCCCAGTACCATCCCAGCCATAGCAGAGCTAATGTGCAGTAGGGAACCAGACCAGGCCTGAGTTCCTAGTGTACTGCTTGGGTGGCCTATGGACCCAGCCTTACAGAAGTACTTACATGATTGAAAGCTGGGGAAAGCAAGGAAATATGAAACAGAATAAAAACTTTCAACATGTCTGAAAATAGTCAAAACTCTGTTACGACACAGGCAGAGATAGCCGGCAGTGGCTGTCCCCATCCTCAGCACAACTGTGTGTCCCCCTCAGAATGTGTCTTCTCCATTCCTTTCTAGATGTCATGTGCCATCTCTGCCTCTTTAATTTCACCTTTCCCCTTTGCAGAGGATCTTGCTGTTATTGAAGTCATATGTTGTACTTTTATTCTGAGCAGCCAATCACTTAAGTTTGCAGAGGTCACTGACTGTCCAGGCTAGCATCCAAGTCTGTGGGATTAGGTTCCAAGGTAGGAGAGTAGACTCTCCTGGGATCAGTGACTTAAGGTCAAGGCTCTGCCTCCTTGTTTACAGTCATGCTGCAAAGTCAGTCATGGCACCTCAGATGCTGCCTTGGTGTTGTCAGTTAGGACTGGAAAACCACCTCATTAGGGAGAGGTTGCTGTGTGTCTGTGTCCTCTGTACATTGATGTAAACTCAGGTCCTCTGTGTGAGGGAATAGACTCTTACATGAGAGTATCTAGAGAGAGCTCTCCACTCCCACCGTAGGATGTTCTAGAGCTGGCCTTGTTAGGCTGCAGGGACACACTGTAGGAAAACAGAAGCTCCATGAAGCACTTTGTCAAGGTGCACATTAAGTAATTGCTGCTATTGAGGTCAAATGAGATTTCACTTAAATTAATTAAAGCTACAAGGATCCAGACGGGATGTGATGAAATTATTATTTTCTCACCTTTACAGCTCTGCACAGGTCTGGAGAGACTCCAATTAGGACTGCAGGGAGGGGAGGGATTCCTGTCTGTTAAAATTAAGCTTGCACAGAACTGGACAGAACATCTGCTAAATTGTGATTAGCCAAATTCCCCAAATTTCATTTGGACTGATGCTAAAAGGACACATTTGCCAAATAATGATCAAGACAGATGCTCCGATTCCATGATCATATTTGCAAGAACGGTTTACTGGAAGTCAGAATGTCATTAGATGAAATCAAAGCTAAGTGGCACGTGGCCCCATTTTTTATTGTAGTGAGTGGCAGAAAGAGGCTGTGATCTGAGTGGGTCACTGTGGAGTCTGCCGGTTTTTCTAGGCTGAGTATAGTGTTTTCACTGAGAATCACCATTTTCAGCAATATTTCCCCCCAAAATACCTGGGGACCATCCATTAATATGGATCACACAGTTACACATTGACCCCAAAGCCTCACATCCCAGTCTATGCAACAGGCTTTAGGGAGTCAGGGATCTGTAGGCAGAAGTTTCTGTCCTACCTGCCAGTTCCCAAATAACCAACATAGAGGCTTAATATTTATTACAAATGCCAGTCGATAGCTCAGGCTTATTACTAACTGCGCTTACAACTTAAATTAACCCATTTCTATTAATCTATGTGCTCCCACATGGCTTTACCTATCCTCCAGCATGTCTTGCTCCCTCTGTGTCTCCTGGCCACTCTTATGACTCTGCCCTTCTTCTTCCCAAAATTCTCCTAGTCTGGCTCTCCTGCCCAATCTCCCCTGCCCAACTATAGGCCAGTCAGCTCTTTATTAACCAATGAGAGTGATACATAATTTACAGTGTACAACGATTGTTCCACAGCAGGTATCTCACACCAGTGACATGGGATCTGAACCATAGTTTAACTAAGAACTGTATGTGGAGTAGCCTCTATGTTTTGCTCTATGGTGACATCTGCCAGAGGATTTGGGAAAGGACTGTCTGGTGGAGTGTACTGACTTGATGTCACTTGTGTCCCACCCATCATCACTGTCCTTGGGTAGGACTTGTGCTCACAACTGGATTCCCACATATGGACCCTGGGGTCTCTTCCCAAGGTTGTGAGAGCCTTGGCCTTCTGTGTTGCAGAGGGTTGATGACTCATTCCTCCCTCCCAGGGCTGTGGAGAAATAGATGGGTTCACTAAAGTCAGCTCTTAGCCTGAGGCTCTTAGGAAAGCTCTAGGGATTAGTTGTGACTTTTATTGAACCCTAAAGAGTTTCTACCAGTCCCTGAGGAGAGCTGTAGAGTTGGGGCTCCAGCCTTGGTCTGGTATCCAAGGTTGCCATGTTGATGAGAATATGTAAGAAGTGAGACTGTTAGGAGGAGGCATGTCATATTGTCCTCTCTGCACAGACCCATGTGGGTCACACAGAAGTCAGAAATAGCACTTCAGGGCTTTTCACATCCACAAAGTCTAGGTGGCCATGCTACCTTCTTCCTGTATGCTGGCTGCCTGCCAGGCTCCAGGGCCTGTGGAAGAGAGGCATCTAAAGAGACAGACATGCAAGTTAGATAAATGCATGTTCTGGGCACAGCTGGAAGGCAGGGCATGGGCAGCCTGTGGAGATCCTGGACAAAACCTGTCTGTGTGGAAAGGCCTGGGGTCTTCCAAGTGCAGAAGGGGCATTGAACAGAGCCTTCATTCCATGCTATACTGCTCACTTATTGGTGAAATTATTAAGGCCACTCCGCATAGTTAAAAGGGAGGTTTATTTAGTGGCATAACTTACAAGTGAAGGGATAGGTAGGTTGCAGGGTCTGGGAAAGGTATGTCACAGTCTGGTGGTGTTCTCTGGAGAACTCTGCTCGGTCTACCTCCAGTGTCCAGGGTCTAGGAACCAAGAGAGCCGGGCTCGGTCTACCTCCAGCGTCCAGGGTCCAGGAACCAAGAGAGCCGGCGCATCCGGATCTGGAGTCTTCAGGGTCCTCTCTCGGCCCTGCCTTGTAGGCGTGACAGTTACCGAAGCCTCAATGGGAGTTGGAACTTCCAGGTCAAGGTTGGAATGGCTACCCACTACACCCACTTGTGGCTAAGGTAGTTATGGATTAAACTGTTGAGTCACTGTGCTTGGATTTACATGAAGGGATTTTAAAATTATATTTCATGATTATAGATGTACTGTCTAAAAATGAAATAGTTTTGAAATTAGTGAAAAAGAAACACTTGTCAACCAACTCCTTGTCTGGAACTTCTAAGTCTAGTATAGCCCTGTTGGCATTTAACCCTCAGTTTTAAAACACAGGTAGAGTAGTAGTATAGGTAATGGGATAGACATCTCCCATGGACCCTGCTCAGATGCATCACGTCCAGGGTAGAATAGTATTCCTCAGCAAGTGGGGTCTACAGTCCACTCATGCCCACATGGTCCCTACTCCTCCATCCCAGCTTGTCAGTCTTGCACTGTGAAGCCCTTCTTTGTCACTGACACTGGAGTCACTGCTCCCAGAAATGGCCAGCCGGTGACTTTCTGGCCTTTGCTCTATAAATACTCCCTGCCCCCATCCCACACACAGGCCACCCGTTCTTCCAGTAGGGAAGTGTAAACCACCTAGGGAGAAGAGTCTGCTGTTGAGTGACTGTAGAGAATGCCCACCTCTGGCCCAGTGTCATGGTGAGGACTCCCCCCATGGCAGGTGTGTGTTTGGCTTCTGAGTGATGCTTACTGACTGTCTCTGGCCAAACATCATCCATCTTGCAGGGCTGATCCATACAGGAGCAGGACCAGCCCAGCAGTGCTGGCTTTCACACCCGCAGTATGGCTATGACAACCCTGTGGTCAAATTTTGATGAGTCGGAACAGCCAAGGCCTCCATGTCATAGTACCTGTTCTCTGAGAGTCACAACAGAGTGGAGTAGTGACAAATACATTCATGTCAATTCTGAATGCTGCCTGCAGGGTGCTTTGTGGTTTCTTGAGCATTACTCTATCCACCCTAGGATGGCCAGCACCCTCTCAGAAGGACAGACCACCGGAGGCCAATGGTGACAGATGGAGAGAAAATGACTCTGAAGGAGTAGGAAGGCTCCTGGAAGAAGTGCAGACTGTGGTAGATCCCAAGGGTGGCTGGTGCCTCCTGTGCTTCTGGGGTCAGAGGTTATGGCTTCACCTTCCCTTCCAGAGATTCAGTTTAGATTTTGGGGTGCTGGCAACATGGCTCAGTGGGCTGAGACATTTGCCACTAAGCCTAACAACCTGAGTTCAGGCCCTGGAACCCACATGGTAGGAGAGAATCAACCCCGGAAAGTTGTCCTCTGACCTCCAAAAGCAGATTTTTATTTAAACAAAATCGTTTATTTTAAAACCACTTCAAGGACCTGTGTTAGCTAAGGCATTTGACAACTTTGGGACAAAACAAACAAACAAACAAACAAACAAACAAACAATGAACTTCCAGTCTAGAGCCCACTTGTCTGAGTGGCCTGCTGCGGATTTCAGGTTCTGTTTCTTCAAAATGCTTAAATGAGGTCTGGGCTGGGCAGGCTAGAGCTGCAATGTTAATGGGATGGAGTCCAGGGCTGCACTCAGCAGTAATTAGATGGAGAGCAGCCGCCCCGGCTATTTTGGTGTTGGCCAAATATTTTGAATATGTGCTAAATGGCAATAATCAACTTTATCTTAATTGCCTCTGCATTCAGTTAGCAGGTGAGCAATAATATGAATGTAAAAATTGGCTCTGTGGAAGCTCGTGACAAGAAGGGCTGAGGGATTTGGAGCCGGGCTGGAAGGAGCCTTGGATAGCCGTACCTGCGGAGATTTCATTCAGGTGGCTGCTGCTGCTCCGGCCTCTGCCAGGCTTTCTATTTTATCTCTGATCTTGGAAGGGCCCTGATGTCTATGCTGAGGCTCTCGGCAGCTTCCCCACTCTGGATCCCCTTCCTTTCGTTTCTCAACCCGTCAAAACTGGTGCGTTCATTCTTTCCTCACTTTCTGCCCCATCAAATGACCATAAGACATTTGCTCTAAATTCCCAAATTAGTCTTGTAATGGCGCTTGCAAAAATTATACCCAGTGTCTGAGCTCTGCCTGGGTGGAGATCACCTGCTCTAGGCATTTGGCCAGTATCAGCAGAGGGTCTCCACAGCCCCAACTCTTGTAGCCTGGGCTTAGCTGCAGAATCCCACCTTCTTTTATGGCTTGCCTTCATGTCAGGGCTTTCCAGTTTCGGTGACTGTATTTTGGATTTAAAGACCGACGATGCATCAGCTGTATATGTGTAGGTCTGGCTACAGGCTGGATAAGTTGCCACAAGGAGAGAAGCTCATCTGAGGAATGTCTAGCTATTTGCTATGGTCTAGATGGTTCTGTCACCCCCAAATCCACATGTAAAAATTCCCGAGGAGGCAGGGCATTTGGAGGAGATCGGGCTGACAGAGCTCTTGTGGGTGGGATTTGTTTGCTGGCTGGATAAGAAGTATCCCCCAGGTAAGCTCAGGTGTTCTCCCAACTGCTGAACCAACCATGGTGGTGGTGGGGACTGAACCATAGGGTCTCTAGCCTCCCCTATGGACTTGTCCATTTGCTATTGGTAGGTCATGGAAAGTAATGAGGTGAGGACTTACTGGAGGGAACAGATCACACGGGGGCTTGTCTCCTGTTCCTCCTTTCCTCCTTTCTCTCCTCCTTCCCTTCCTTCTTTCCTTTTCCTCAGTCTGCTCCATTTCCTGGCAGCCATAAGATGACAGCCTCTGCCACATGTTCCCACTGACATCTTGCTTATGTCTCTCCTCAGGCCCAAATGAACTAAGTCCGTGGTTGCCATAGTCAGAAACCTCTGAAAAGTGTGAGTAAAGGAAACCCCACTCTTAGTCATTTTGTCACGGAGAAGGAAAACCACTGTGAGGACCCCAAGGCGTCACTCTTCCCTTTCACCTCATAAGGGGGCAGCAGAGAGAACACACCATCTACAAGCAGATCACAGAACTCAGTGGGCCACAGTTCTGTGGGAATCTTGATCTTGGACTCCCTAATTTACAGAAATGTGAAAAACAAATCTGCCTCGTTTGTAAACTCTATATAAAATATGGGCACCTTGGCATTTTGTTAGAGCAATTTCAGTAGTCAGGGATGGAATAGTCCTCTCTTCAATAAGTCTAGAAGCAGGGATGGAATAGTCCTCTCTTCAATAAGTGGGGCTAGGAAAACTTAATTTAAAATTGGACCCTGTGGGGGGAAAATCAACTGAAAATGGATTAAAGACCTAATTGTAAGACACGAATCTATACATTCCTAGAAGAAAACAGGGGGAAGCAAGCTCCTTGGTGTTGGCCTTATACCAAGACATCCTTGTGTGCACCCTAAATAAAGACGATCAGAATGAATTAGGAGAGGCCGAGGAAATGGCTCAGTTGGTAAAGCGCTTGCCTGCTCCTCTTGCTGGCTTGAATGAGAACGGCCCCCAGAGGCCTCCATAGGCTCAAATAGTTGAATGTTTGGTCCCCAGCTGGTGAAACTGTTTGGGAAGGATTAGAAAAATGTGCCCCTGGGTTAGGATTTGAAGTTTCAAAGCTCTCTTTGCCTTGTGCTTGTGGCTCCAGATGTGAGCACTCAGCTACTGCTCCAGCACCGTGTCTGCCTGCCACAATGGTCGTGGTCTAACCTGATGAAGC
The DNA here is from genome assembly GCA_902168405.1 of Peromyscus aztecus. Classification (NCBI taxonomy): domain Eukaryota; kingdom Metazoa; phylum Chordata; class Mammalia; order Rodentia; family Cricetidae; genus Peromyscus; species Peromyscus aztecus. The sequence goes on along the minus strand of CABHPQ010164949.1, from coordinate 18,407 downwards.
TGTGAGGCCTCAGGTAAACTCTTCTACAAGTCTCCTCAGTCTTGTGTCTTTGCAGCAATGGAAAGTGACTAAGACATCTCTCAAGTGTGAGGACCTGAGTCTGAGCCCCAGCACAAAGAGCTGGGTGTGCAGTGCTCACTTATAAACCCGGATCCCTAGGTTTTCCTGGCCAACCAGTCTGGCCAAATTGGTGAGCTCCAGGTTCAGTGAGAGATTCTGACTTAAAAAATAAGAGGGGGTATAGCTGAGTAAAGTATTTGATGTTAACCTCTGTTAAATATGTGCCAATGCACATCCAAACTCTCTCTCTCTCTCTCTCTCTCTCTCTCTCTCTCTCTCTCTCTCTCTCTCTCACACACACACACACACACACACACACACAGAGGAGGGAGGGAAGGAAGGAGGGAGAGAGAGCACTCAGTTGCAGATTTATACCCTCATCCATGTTCCTTGTACACCCATACAGACCTTCTCACCAACAGTGATTTTGGAGTTGTCTCTGACCTGCCCCATTAAAGGTGATTTTAGGAGCCACGATTTGGTTTGCTCAGTGCTGATGTGGAGGCTTCTGACTTCTGCTGCACACATCACAGTTGCTCCACAGACACCTGTATAGGAAGGACATGCCGTTGTTTCTGTTCTTCCATCCAGTCCATCTTAGCTCCAGACTGTGGGGAAGCAAAAGCAGTTTTGGAGATGCTGAGGAAAGGACCTCACTCGACACCCTCAGACCAAGAGCTGCTGATGGGAAAGCTGGGGCATAGAGGACTGAGGAAGGACTGAGGACATTCAACCCCTATCTTCTGCCATTTGCTCAGTGAGTTCATATACTTAACAGGACATCACATCTGTATGGAAAAGCTCTTTGGTTCCAAATGACAGTAACATTTACAGTGCTTAATTGGTGACTGACTTCTCTTACAATGAAGGTCTGCTTGGTACTGTTTCAAGGTCTGTGTCTCTGTGATTTTATTTGTTTCCATACCTAGCTTCATGCTGGAATGTAGCAAAGAAAAGAAAGATTAGAAAGCCTGTGATGTAGAATGGCATGGAAAATTAAAATAATATATTTACATATATGGATAACACACATGTGTAGGTACATACATATATAATTTTATTTGCTTCTGAATAAGTAGCAAGGTAAGATGTTATCTGAACTGAGAAAGAGTGAAATAAAATTGGGAAAAGAAACAAAGTATGGAAGATATTTTTAGAAAATATGGAAATATGTTATTTGCAGGAAGTGCTGGAGGGTCTTGGATTTATAACATGATATTCAATATACCTTTCTTAGGGGTATAATTTTTTCCAAATTATAGCCTGTTTGGTACAAGCTCATAAAACATTTGTGCTCAAGACAAAGAATTTTTTCAGCCAAATATGATAAAAATGGAGGATTAAAGACGTGTTGATTATTACTCCAGTAAAATGAAGTCAAGGGGCAACTTATAGACAGTGGAACAGGAAACTGATTGGCTGTCTCTTTGATATTAAATAATTGATTCACAGGTTGCAGATTAGAAAAAGAAGAAAAGAAAAAGCTTAGAACCATAGGCGAGTGAGTCAAGCCCTTTGGAATTAGAGAGAATTCATTCACTTTCCCCCCAATCTGATGTTCTATCCAGGCCTACAGGGGATTGGCTGGCTCAGGGTTGCTCTTTCTCACGCAGTCACTGATTCATGTGCTCCCTGCTTCTGGAAGCGCCCTCCCAGATGGTCCCAGATAGTACTCTGCCAGCAGGCTCTGGGCAGCCTGTCAAGTTGACACATAAAATGTACCACCACAGGTGGGCAGAAGGGAGGTGGCAGCTGTGACCAGTGTGACCAGACAGTGCGATCAGGAGCCAGAAGGCCACCAGTTGGAGCAAGAAGAAGACATTTGTCCAGATCTACAAGATGGAACCCAACTGCTTCAGGTCACTTGAGTGTTCCTGAAGGTCACTGTGCCTTGCTCTATTATGGTCCCCCAGAGCTATATGGTTCTGAGTATCTAGAATCTATGTTCTCAGGCAACATGTCTCAGGGGACAGAGACCAAGGGGTTCCTGATGCTATGTTGGAGCAATAGGCAGATGATGTTGCCATAGTCTTCATTCAAATGTACTTCCTCTGAAGGAAATGTTGAGGCTGGAAAGATGACTCAGTCAGTAAATGCCTGCTGCACAAGATGAGGGCCTGAGTTCAGATCCCTTGCACCCCAGTAAAAGGCAGACACAGCAGTGTGCCTCTGTAAAACTCACCAGCAGAGGAAGAGACTAGTGGGTGCCTGGAACTACTTTCCAGCCAATCTATCTGAATGGATGGGTTCCAGGTTCAGTGAGAGACAATCTAAAAGTCCTGAAGACAATGTTGAATTCCTTTTTGCTAAACCATATGTGAAACCTATATTGCTCCCTGAGGGGAGCAGTCTCCAGTTCTGTTGGTGCTTGTGTCTCTTGACTCTGCTCTGTCTCACTGACTATTTGATTAGTGTCTTGGTGGCCACATGTCTTCTCCTTTCTCCTCCCAATTAGGGGCGGACTTAGAACAGTTCCCTGTGGATTAATTCTCAGTGTGAGATGTTTGGTATGCAAATCTACTTCCTTAACTATCATCTTTTATTTGCCAGTGTGGCAAGCCTTTATTTGTTTCTATCACAAAACCAAATCCCTGAAACTCTAAGTTCTTAATATTTTGAAATTTCAATTATCCACTCTGATCATATCTCTGTCTGCACTCCCATTTGCATGCAGGGAAAGCAGGCTGTAAACAAAAGTGCCTTTTGAAGCAAGGAGAGTTACTGGAATCTCCAGCAGGAGCCCTTATTTGCCTGAGAGAAGTCATTTCCATAAGCAAGCCAGAAGAGGGCCCATGGGAATGCAAGACCCTTAGAGAATCCTGACCCTGCTTCTCTGAGCAGTAGCCTTGCTGGGAAGCGAATTGACCTTGTGCTGAGTCTTGGTTTTTCTGAGTGTCCTGGAGGGTCCCAGGTGGACCCCTGTGAATCAAAGAGCTTGCTGCCCCTGGGCCTGTACCCCAACACACACAGTTGCACATTTTAACTGCACTTTAAGGCAGATAAATTCTCTTATAGAAAACCCATGGCAAAAGCTATTTGAATAATCAGGTACTGTTTCCACAAGGATGGACTGAGCAGGAATTTGAGGTCACTCCACAGTCTAACTCCTGAGCTGACTTCTCTCTTAGGTTAAATGGAGGATATAGAGAGTCAGCCCTGAATGCCAAGGATAGAGTAGGGAGTGCTGCCCTAGGGACATGTCTGCAAGGGAAGGCAGGAGTCTGGGGCTGGACTGGGTCTTCAGGTGAACAATGGCCTGCTGATCTGCTTTGCAGTCCTACAAGGCTCCTTAAAGCCAGAATCCCTGCCCAACCACATGCCAGTCATAGGGGCCAGAACCGGCTCAGCTGACTCATTAGTACCACAGCCAGGACAGTGATGTCATAGAGTTGAGAGAATGGGTTGGGATTAGTGTGTGAGGAAGGTGTGGGGTAGAGCCTCTGGCTGCTTCCCAGCCAGGATGCTATCTATCCTTTTAGGTGTTGTTGAGCTGGGTTACAGCTGGGGCACCTGTCCTGGGAGTCACAATAGCCAGCTGAGCTTTAGTCCTGGGCAGTGACCACTTGTCCATGTACAAAACTGAGGCACTGATGAAGGAACATTACCATATTATGTCGAAGAACTTGTGGAAAGCTCTCCTCCATGTGTACAGTTAGTATTCCAGAGCTTTTCTCAATGGGGAAAGTGTTCTAGACCCTTCCTCAATGGGGACAGTGAGTGTTCCTGACCCTTCCTTCATAGGGACAGTGAATGTTCTAGACCCTTTCTCCATGGGGAAAGTGAGATTCCATACCCTTCTTCCATGGGGGACAGTGAATCTTCTAGCCTCTCCTCCACAGAACAGCGAGATTTCAGACCTTTTCTCCACAGAGACAGTGAAGTCTCATGCATGCACAGCACATCGGTCATTCCCAGACTTACTGCATGATGCCAGTATGCCTCTGTCTAGGCACTGGTTCAGCCCTTGAAGACACTGTGATGAGCAAGGCTGTTTTGCTCTGGCCAGTTAGTCTCCCAAGAGCTAGTCAGCAGATGGCATCCTAGTCCAGATGGTGACCCCAGCTGTTCAAAGTGATAAATCACAAAGTCTCAACCAATCAGAAGCAAATCCCTTGTTCCTGCCCCTGTCTACTTAGGTCAGGATGACCTGTTCCATGTGGTCATGCCCCAGGTACCATCTAGACTGGAGGTCTCTTAGAACAACTGAGCTGGAGAAGTAGGGGATCTTCAGGGATTTTGGGTAAAGTCTGGATGTGGGGTCCATACTCTACACACAGTACAAGCCATTCAGCACCCACCTTGATGAAAGCAAGGTCTCATGTAGGCGAGCACATGAGAGGTGACTGTAAGCAGTTAGCACTGGAGTGGTACCTACCCTGCTCAGGTGAGAGGGGGCAGGCTTTCAGGCATCCTGTGTGGGGTCCTGTGCCTATTGTTGCTGGAGGGAGCAGAACACCCGGCTTCAATTTTCTTTCTAGAATGCAGACTGATAGTTAACAAAAGAGAAGAATTGTCAGGGCAAAGCAGCCATGCCAGGGCTACAGAAGGCCAAGGCTGACATAAATGTTGCCTGATGTGCAGTGGGTCCATCTAAGCAGAGCCATGGACAGGAAGAGGGAGCCAAGCATGTTCCCAAAGAGGAATCTTTATTCTAATGATGGGCCAATTTTCTACCTCTGTTCTTTCTCTGTTTTTTGTTTTTTTTTTAAATTTTCTTTAGCAATTTGTCAGGCTTGGTATATTTCTTTGTTTCACTGTTTTTCATCTGTGCATAGATTACATGTTTTCCACGGCATCTGCTCTGAATTTTAATTATGATGCTCCACTCAAAGGGAGCCTCACAAAGCAGCCTACGTCGTTAGCAGTCCAGGGCCAAGTTTATGGCGCAGACGGAGGCTGCACAGTGCATCGGGAGACTTGGAAGTCAGACAAAGGAAATATAACCCTACAGTTCTTCCCTTGTCTCACTGCCTCCCCCTTTTAAGAAGCATCTGTGGCAAGGGACCACTATGCATAAAATTATTCTTGGTTTTTGTTTTTCGCCAATAATTGTCCTTTGGTTCTTTGAGGCAACATCACAAAGCCCCGGAAGCTTTTAAAGTAGCAGCCTGGGATTGGCGGGGAGGCCGGTGGAAAACACATGTCTGTGTTTGGTTGTTTCAAATTGCAAAAATAAGCTTATAAAATGCCATAAAATCGGGCTGTGATTACTTATTAGCTTAGGAAGGCTTTCTGGGATACATGGAATTGAGGCATGTGAGTCTCCTGAGGTCATCCTTATGCTGGTAGTGCTGGCTCTGCATAGCTCAGCATGGAAGCCTAGAGGGCCCTGCTCACATAGGCATGTCAAGCCAGGCTGCTGGTGTCCAGAACCCTGGGCCAGTCCTCCTACTTAACAGGGTGGGCAAAACATGCTCCTGCCACAGGACATTCCTGACAGAGCAGACTTTGTCTCTATCCTGGTCATTTGTACAATGCAGCCTCATGAGTCCATTTTATTCTAGAAGCATCTATCTGGAAGACACAATTATGCAGTCAGAATCTGCCTGCTGCCATAATAAAGGGAGCTGGGGGTAGAAGATGGACATTCCATCCCTTGAAGACTCAGACTAAGGCTTTGGGTCAGGGGCTTCTGGAGGTTTGTGGGCAGGTCCTGAAGGGCAAGAGAAGGTTGCATCCTCGGCATCCCTGGCACTATGTCTCCATAGGGCATGGCTGTTCTTGACATGGGGCTTCAGGGTGTTGTGTTAACTCTTCTTATGGAGATGTGAACAAACGTCTCATCCCAATAGGGCACAAACAACAGACCAAAGGTTGTACTGATGTCGAGAGTTTGAAGAACCAAATATGTCTGTCCAGCTTATTGCAGGAGTATGAATGGGCAAAGCATTACTATGAGACCACAGGTGACCCACAAACAGCCACCAAAATGACTCACCATAGCACAGATGATGCCTTCCCCACAGCTGCACAGATGTGGTCCCCCTTCAGTTTACCCTCTACCCGCTGGATACTCTAACCTTCCCCAGCCCATGTGTAACTGGGACGGAATCACAGACAGCTGGGAGCAGGGTGTAGGAGTGAGGTAGTGGCTGAAATCCAAGTTCTCCTATGAGGGAATGTCAACAGGCACATTTTTGAGGCTCTCTTGTGCCTTAATTAAAGTGTTAATGGCTATAGGAGCCCCCAAGATGACTCCACAGGTAAAGGCACTTTCTGTGCACGTCTGCTCATCTGAGTAAAGATGCATGTAAATCCATGTAAAGATGCAAGGAGAGAACCAACTCCACACAGTTGTTTCCTGACCACCACACATGGGCCACAGCATGTTCTTCCCTGTCACACAACATGCATACACATAATAATAATAAGTACTTTTTAAGGGATAGTAATGACTATACATATGCCATAGCATGTTCTTACCTCTCCCACATCATGCATACACATAATATAATAAATAATTTTTAAAAGGATAGCAATGGATGTTACTATTGATGGATAATGTTCTACAACAAGGGCCCTTGGCATTGATCTGTGGAGGCTGGGAAGGTGCCCAAGGCAGGTATTAGGTAATGTTTGTCAAACTGCAATCTCCTTTCTCCTAAGCACATCTTAACCGGGTCACCAGGGGCCGAGCAGCAGCTCATCTGACCCCAGCACCTGTTGGCTCCTCTAGGAAAGTATACATCACAGACAGTGCCTATTTGGTGTCAACTGTCACTGCCAAATCTCCTGCCTGGTGCCTGCTCTGGCGGATGTGATCCCACCTGCCAGATACATGTCCTAGACCCACGGTTAACATGGAGGCTAGCCAAGAGTACTTGGCCTTCATGTGGCAAGAGACAAGGCTGACTCTGGAGTCTAGTCATCTGTCCTAGAGCCCCAGAGGGTGGTGACTTAGTGGCTTTGTCCTTCAGGCTCTATGGCCTAGAGAACTTTGACTGTGATCTTTCAATCCCCTTCCATTGATCTCCAGTAAGGCCCTTCTGTGCTGTCCCTGACCTTACTATAATTGCTTTACTCTTCTGGCCTTTGAGTAGCAGGCCATCCGTTCCTTACTGCCCTATCAATATCCTAGGGAGTGAGAAAGTGTGTTCCTGGGCTTTTGGGTGCCATGTTGCTTCCTTCTGCTACCAATGTGCTGGGCATACATTTGGTTATGAAGTCATGGGTCTCTGTGACCTGGGTGCCCTGTTCTTGCATAGTCTTAGGTCCCGAAGCCTCTGCTCTCTCTCTGGCTCATAGGAGGATTCTCCTGTCTCTGGGAATGCCACACAGGAAGAGAGACTTACAAGTGATGACCTCGCCTCAGGGGGAGTAGTGTGTTTATTCAACAGGGTTGATGCCTGCCTCCACTTTGCTAATGTGTGTGGAAATGAGATAGGGACTTAGGTTGTTTCATGCCTGGAAGCTTGGGGGTGGGCAGTGCTCACCACAGGCAGTGACAAACTGGTTATTTGACACCATAGTAAAAGTGTCTTTTTTTTCTGTGGTCCCCCCAGCCCCCCACCCCCAGTCAGGATTCCCTGATTGCATTTAACTGCTTCCTCTCCTTAGGCTATTCTTGCTAGTGACAATTTTCAGCCACTCCTTGCTTTTGATGCCCTTGACCATGTAGGAGAACAAACAGATCAGGAAGGGTCTTATTCTGGCCTTGCCTCCCCGTTTCTCATAATGAGATACGGTTACAGATCTTTGGAGGAAGTCCACAGAGGCAAAGTGCCTCCATGTCATGTCATGTCTAAAACATGCTCTATCCACTTGACTTGGTCACTGGCTGATGTCACTCAGTCACCAGGCTGAAGAAGTGTTTACCTAGTACATATTCTACTTTACTTTTCTGTTTCCATGATCAACACTATGACCAAAAAGCAGCTTGGAGAGGAAAGAGTTTATTTGGCTTATACTTCTTGATCACAATCCATTATTGAGGGAAGTAGGGCAGAAATTCAATGCAGAAACTTGAAGCAGAAACCACTGAGGAGTGCTGCTTGCTGGCTTGTGTCCTCTGGCTTGCTCAGCTATCTTACTTATACAACCCAGGCCCATCTGCCTAAGGATGGTATCACCCGTAGTGGGCTGAGCCTTCCCAAACCATTTAACAAACAAGAAAGTGACCCACAGACATGCCCACAGGCCAATCTGATGGTGGACGTTTCTTAAGTAAGGTTTTCTCTTCCTAGGTATCTTAGGTTGACAACCAAGATTAGCCATCACAGTGCCCCATTCATGACCTGTCTATCCATTGGAAAAGACAGACATTCCAGGGTTCTGGGCCTGAAGTGCTTGGCCCCTCCTTCTAGGACTCTGGACTCACAGAGTAGCTAGCTGTCCAGTCTTAGCAGTGAGGTTACCCTGGGCCCTGCTATGCCTTGGACTTGGGAACTGTCCAGAAGAATGGCTTGTTTGTTGTGCACATTTGTTTGGTGTGGCGAAGAACATCCCTTAAGCCTTGTTGTGGCTGTCCACGCCTGATGGGTGTGCAGGATGACTCAGGCTGCCTGGTAGGGCCCATCAATCTCCCTCAGCTCCCAGGAGCAGTGACTTTCAATACAGTGGAGAGATGCCAAGTGAGGAAACTGCTATAACTTTCCCAATAAATTTAATATAATTTTTCACCCCAAGTACTTCAAGAATCTGCTAGGGAAACATCTTAAGCTTCTATTGGAGGGTGTATGTTTGCAGAAAAATGTGAAAAGAACCATTTCCTTCCAACTGAGTACAAAAAGAGACTATTTTTATCAAATATGCTGGGGCCTTTATAGCTAAGAGGGTTTGAATTTTGAACTTACCATCTTATTCTACACATCCTTCTGTAAAGATGTCCATGGGATTGTTTATCTGCCAGCTTAGCCTCAATAACCCATAACACCACTTTCCTCTCCACCTTTTCCCATTCTGGAGTCTCAGAACTGTGTACTACAGCTCCCTAAGAGACCCAGTAAAAGCATCAGTGTGCATTTGGAAGAGAAAGTTCCAGCAGGGCCACTGAACATAGTATCTTGTGATAGTTTTATTTTACTTTTCCTCTCTAATATGTGTGGAGTCAGCAAGGCAGGCTCAGTACTGGAATGTTTTAGGAAGTTTTGTTACTGATAAAAAACAAGGTCCCTTTCTTATCCTCTCAGTTACCAGGAGACTGCAGTGCAGTGGTTAGAGCTGCGTCACTGGGAAGGTCATGGAAGGGCAGACTGCTTGTAGGAATTTTGCCCAGGCTGGAAGAATATTTGGAAGCCTAGATCTCAAGTGAGTTCACACACTGATGTCATGATACACAAGACTGTTATTCGTCTAACTTGCCTTGTTTTATGCTGACATTTTGTTGATGGTATGGTCTAAACACGATTTGACACCCTTCCCTGCTACTCTTGAATTCTGGCTAAAGCATATGTCCAGCCCATGGGGCTCATGGGGGCTTCTATGTCTCTGCTCTACCCAGTGTTGTCGAGAAACTGCCGAGTCCCTGTGAACAGATGAGGCCATTGTCAGTCCCACAGGACAGGGATCCTGGGTTCTTTACAGTTAGTAAGCTCATGTTATTAAGTTCCCAGCACCGCCGCCGCGCCGCTCCTGCTCTGATTTCTTACTTGTGAATATTAAGTGGTGTTCTTATTGAGGACATATTTTCCCTTTTATGTATATTATGAAAGCTCATGTCCTCAGCAGCAGGGAGCATCGAGAGCAGCACAGAAGGCCTCTGAGGAGAGGAGAGCAGAGAACGGCTCCTGTGTCTGCAGACATGTGGGCGTTGAGAAGGTCAACAGACCGCAGGTGTTCTCAGCTCTGCAGATGGCTTCCACAGGGCATCAGGGACTCCTTTAGAGGATGTCATGGAGGCAAAGAATACAGACACAAGTATACTGTGAGATTTTGTTGCAAAGACTGAACAAATGTCTATTCACCCCAGATAGGGCACCAAAGTAATGATTCCACCTTCGTGATTTACCAAGTTTAGACTTACTCATAGGAACGTGGGAGAGGGATTACTTATAGGCGTGCATGTGACCCCAACTCAATGATGTCACCAAAATGTCTTGCCCCAGCATAGATGTGGACTTTTCCACAGCTGCATGGAAGGAATACTTACTTTTGTTTACCTTCCATCTCCTGCATACTCTAACACCTCCAGAGCCAGAGAGCAACTTGGGCAGAATAACACAAAGCTAGGAGTGTGGTTCATGAGGGAAGGAGTGGCTAGAATCTCAGGTGAGGCCCAATCCTCAGGGCTATCATGCTTGGGATCCAGCATTCCTCTACAATGTGAGAGCCAGATATGTGGTGATAACACAAGTAGGGGGCAGGCTTTCTCACTGTGTGGAGGAACTAGTCTCCCACTTCTGAGCCGCTCCCACATCTCAAGCAGAGGAAGAACCCCGGCATCCAAGAGTCAGCATGCTTTTGCCAACAGTGGGATCTTGGTCCCTTGAATATCTTTCATGCCTCAGGCATCACACATGAATGCATGACCTGTGGATGCTCTCGGGACAGGAGGACACTTCTAACCTTCATCCAAGATGAACTGTGAGTAGGACTCTCTCTTTCCACATGCAAAGACCATTCCTATTAGCATTTTCCCTGTGTGGTAACAGAAGGACTTCCTGCATTTTTCAGTTGCTAAGCTGTGACTCTCATAACGCTTACAAAGCCCTGGGGCTCTCTACTGCTGTGAGCATGAGACTGTGCAAGCCTTCAGAGGACCTCTGTACAAAGCATGCATGCTTCAGGAGGTACAGGAGGCTGATTTAGTTGAGAATATATCCATAGGAAGGTGTTGGCTCCTGCTGGCCTATTTGCAAATCCACCCTCAAGAATGAGCCAGCAGAATCTGGCCTGGGAAGATCACTGTGATGCTTCAAACACATGGGGTGGATATTAGCTACTTTTCCTCACTACTGTGAGAAGATACCTAACAAAACCAACTTAAGAAAGAAAGAGTTTACTTCGGCTCACGGTTTGAGGGTGCAGTCCATCATGGTGGAGGAGGCATGGCGGCAGGAGCGTGAGGCGGCTGGCCACACTGCATCTGCAGTCCAGAAGCAGAAAGAGATGAATGCTCAGCTCACTTTCTCCTTCTTATCTCGTTGGAGGTCCTGTCCATGGAGGGGTGGTGGGCCCTCCCGCTTCAGTGAACTCAATCTGGAGATCTCCTTACACACGTGCTCAGAGGTTTGTCTCCTAGGTGGTTTTTAGATCTAGTCAAGTTGCCAATCAGTCTTAACTGTCACAGGTTGTAAGAAGGATTCGTTGTGATCTTATTCTGACATGAGTTCATACGTCAAAGAGAGGTGTTTGAGGGAGCCCCATCCTTCTGTTCTTATGATGAAACCAGCAACAATTTGATTCTTCAAAATTGAATATCCCAAGTCAAGAGAACACGGACACACTGTAAAGCATCGGTAGGTTGGTTGGTTGATTCATTGACTCATCCTCCAAACGTTCAGTTGCTGGATTCCATTGATCAGGCACTGCTTATGTAAGGATAAGAAGATTAGCCAGACAGGTGTGGTTCCTGCCATATGCAACCTTCACTCCGTGTGAGAAGACAGACAGACAATTAGAAGCCATGGCTTGAGTATGGTCAGGATAAGTCCTACAGAGGTCAATACCATGAAAATATCATGGGTGGCTGGGGGCTGTCATTCTGATTGTTTAAAAGTGAAAAGCCCAGAACCAGGCACTCATGTGTTGGAGGAACAAAGAGGTTGGATTCAGGATTCTTGGACAGCTTAGATGGCTGACACTGGGGTGTTTAGGGTCTGCCTAGGGAACAGGATGTGGATCCCCTGGATGAGGTCACTGAAATAAATGCATGATTGCTGCACTTGCAAACACTGTCCATCAGCTCTGATTCCGAAGCAGGTGGCAATCAGTCTGTGCATATTTTTAGCTTCGGAATCAGAGCTGATGGACTTAGACAGAAACAGCGGCATTCATTTCCATACTGATTTCTTTGGGAAAATAACTTGAGCTAGTCTGGATCCTATACACCTTCATAAAACAAGCCTCTGTTTGAAGACTCTAGAAGCATTAAGAGGAAATTCGGGTGCCCTACAGCTCAGTGGGGTGCTGGGGTCAATGGGTACTCACCTCTGTTGCCTGATGAAGACACAGAGCCTCTGTTGGGACAAAAACTGGCTCTTGGCTATGAGGTCCTGTTTCAAAGAGATGTGGAGTCAGTAGCTATTCCTGAAGAAAACCACGAGCATGTCAAAGCACCACCAGCTAAATTGTATTTTTAATTTATGGAGCGCAGTTGTGGGAAAATTTCTAAAGGCAGGAAAGATTTTGAAATCATTGCCTATAATTCATTCTTTATCATATAAGTGAGCTGAGAAATTAGGAGGAAAAAGTCTGGGGAGAGATCTGGAGGCTTCCATGCAGGACAGGCAAGCTTCCTTCTCCTGGGGGACTCTAGAACTTTCTGTCCCTTTCTTCTAAAACCTCCCTTCTTTTCCCTTTCAAATAAAGTTTAATATGAAGTGTCTACAGGGAAAAACAGAGCGCTCTGCGACTCAGCCGGGATACCTTAGGGATGTCCCCTCCTCAAGTCAAGTTATACCTGAGCCAGCTCCCTGTGGCACGTCTGTGCCCTCTGGTGGCCTTTCTGGTCACTGCAGGCTCTGCTCTGGAACCAGGAGCACTGGGGCATGCTGGACTTCGGCAGGCATTTTGTCAGGTATTTCCAGAACTCTGTCAATTTAGAGTGGGTCTGAGTGGCCAGTGTGCAGATAGTAGAACACTGAGCAGTTCCTGGTCACTGCCTCTGGCTCTGTGCCTCTGTGACACACCTGAGGGGATCCAGGCCTACTCAGGAGGAGCCCTCATTCACCCAATGTCGCTATATCCCCTGCTTTTATGAATGAATTTATATAAGGGAGACACCTTGTTTCTGTGGCAGGATCTTTCACCAGGAATTTCTAATGTAAAGAGGTTCTTGAAAGGACAGCATCTCTCTATGGAATTTGGTCATCTGATACAGTCAGTGATCAAGAGTCCAGAAGTCCAGGAGATGGCAGCTCCCACTTCAGAATAGTCCATAAGGGACACATGGAGAGGAGGACTCTCTAGTGGGGACTTGTTTACAGACAGATCTGAAAAGAGACGATCCGACTTCATTAGCAGCGTGGAGTCTCCCAGGAGTTCAGCTTCTCTTGTTGAACTAAATGGGTTCTCCAGAGCAGCACATCCTGGGGGGTCCCCTGAGCTTTTCTGCAGCTCCAGCCTTACCTCTATTCATAGCAAGCTCTTCTCAGATAAATCTGTAATGGGAAAATGAGTTGACTTTGAAGTCCATTGTGAGTTCCTAGGAGCTATTAGGGTTTAGCACTGAACTGTGACCTTAAGTGGAACCTGTGATTGAGGTTAAGTACTACCAGGGAGCACAGGGTCAAATGTACACTTGCTTCCGAGGCACAGATGTGGTCCCAAGTCAGGAGAGCTCTGAAGTTGATGACCAGTGAACTTGTTCAACTGACCGCCTTTCAGAAGACACAGTAAGTGAACATAGTCTCCTCTCAGCCCTCTTGGCATGCTCCTGGCTCGGTTCATTCTTCCTCAGCTCCAAGGAATGTGGGGTTTTCCCTCTATATTCCATTTCTCCTGTGTCATCTGCACCATGTGCTGTGACCCAGCTGTGCTACTGTCAGGCAGATGCGGTGTCTCTGCTTAGCAATGCCACTGCCATCCTTCATGTCCACGAGACAGCCCTCCACCATTCTGGTTACCGATGGGTTATTACTGTGAAATTAAGGACTCAGTTCACAGCACTGAGTTTGTGATACTGGCATCGTATTTTTTTTAAAACCAACCAAATGATTCTTTTCTTCTTTCAAAATCTAAGACCAATTTAGGCAAAAGTCTACATACTTGTATTATGTTGGTTTTAAGGAGATTATATGTGAAATCATAGAGAAAGGCCAATGTTCTTGGATTAATGGAAGTTTTTGGTTTTTGAGTTTTGACTAAATTCAATTATGTTTGATCTTGTAAGGCCTTAAGGTGAGAAGAAAGGGATAATTAAATGTTTTGAGCTCAGCTAAGCAAAGGAGCACAGTCTCCCTACATGCTTTGTCTCTCAAGAAAGCAAAGGATAAAAAGATATCTGAGCTCAGGAAACATCCCACACTGTCTTCCCTTTGGTGTCTCCATTAGTTACTTTCTCATTAGTTGCTTTTTCTGAGAAAAAATATCTTAAGGGAGGAAGAACTAATTTTACTCAGAGTTTGAAAGTACTGTCCATTGTGGTAGAGAAGGAGGGAGTAAGAAGGTAGCACCCACCATGGTGCAGAAGGCATGGAGCAAGAAGGTAGCACCCACCATGGTGCAGAAGGCATGGAGCAAGAAGGTAGCACCCATGATGGTGGTGGAGAAAGTGTGGAGCAAGAGTGTCCCTAGCTGTTTTGGCAGAAGGGTGACGTAACAAAAACTGAATGCTATTGCTCTGATGGCTTTCTCCTTTTTATTCAGTCTAAGACACAAACCCATGGGATGGTATAGTCCACTCTCAGGGTAGGTCTTCCTTGCTCAGTTAAACCTCTTTGGAAATGCTCTGATGGACATACCTAGGGGTGTGTCTCCTAGGTGGTTCAAAACCCACTGAGTTGACGATGTAGATAAACTATCATGGTTCATGTGACAGCTATTCTTGGTTGTCAACTTGAGTACATTTGGAATTAACTAAAACCCAAATGACTAGGAAAACCTGTGAGGGATTTTTTTTTTGAAATTAAATCATTTGAAGTGGGAAGACCCACCTCTAATCCAGATCTTTGGGGTGGGAAGATACTCCTCTAATCGGGACCACATCTTCTGCTGGTAACCTATATAAAAGATGTGGAAAAAGAAAGCGCTCTCTTTATTTCCTTGCTCTCTTTAGCAAGTACATTCCTTCATTGGCATTAGAGCCTACTTCTTTGGGATTCTGGTGTATACTGAAGACTGGCTGAGACATCCAGCCTCATAGACTGAACAACTACAGAATTCTTGGACCTTCCATTCTTAGACAGCCATTGTTGGACTAGCTGGACCACAGCCTATAAGCCATTCTAATAAATTTCTTTTACACACACACACACACACACACACACACACACACACACACACACACACACGTATAAAGGTGTAGAACCTTGACTAATACAGTGCCCACGTGAATCCAGATCTATCAGGTTGCCTGTAGCCTGAGCACATGGTGTGTCCTCTATGCCCCTGACTATTTCATTTTAGAGATTGGAGAGCTCAGCCTGCACCATTAGAAAGAAGGCATTTGATGCCAACTTGCAAGTTTTGCTTCTTTGTGATATAAAAATGCATTTTGTGATATACTGGGGATAGGATACTGGTCCTGAAGTCTACCAAATGTTATCGTACATTTTGGCCTAATTCATTACCTGTATGGAGTTATATAAAGTAGCTGTAGATAACTAGGAATGTTGTCATTTGTGTCAGGCCCAGACCTCTTTCTCAGTGTGTGGTTCACGCCTGTTGTGAAAATGTTTTACCTTACACAGTTGTCCATTTGTAATGAAAGTGGAGTTTCTCGGGGAGAAATGGGCTGGGCCTTTTTGTTTTCATGGGATGATAGCTGTGAAGGAAAGGAACAGGGGAGATGATGACTGAAGTTGATGCGTGGTCAAGTGAGAATGACTGCATAGCGGAGTGTGGCCGAGCCTGAGGCTCAGCAAAGAGGTCTGTGTGGAGGCACAAGCACCAAACGGGCAAGTGATACAGGGATGGTTTGGGAACCATGACAACATCCTGGTGCCCACAATGGATAGTAGAGGTAAGAGATGAGAACCAGCTCTGTGATCAACCTCTGAGAGGGGAATCCATCCAGAGAAGAAGGACATTGGCCTCCCACCTGAGCCCACCACCATTTCCCCATAGACCAGGAGAATCCACGTTAGCAAATAATGCCGTGTTGCTGATGCCATAATCCATTACTCCAAAGATGGTCTGTCTCCAAGTCTTGGGTCTGGATCCACCACCACCACCACCACCATCACCACTCGCTTTTCCTGCCTGGATTGTTGTCCCCATTTCCCCGACCACTTCCTTCCATCCACACTGGCCCTTCAGCACTCTTTGGTGGTCTCCTAGTGATGCAGGTTGGATATTGCCTCTGTCTTGCTGCTAACCCCTTAAAGTCTAGGAAAATTCCTCCTCTGCAAGAACTCTGTAGGCCCCAGTGAAGCTCCCAAGGCTGTACCTGGTTTGGTCCGTTGCACTTTTTTGGTCTCCCCACCAAGGTTCTTTCACACCCTTTCATTCGCAGCAACCTTCAGCTCACCCCACTCCTCTTCTGGGAGACCTTCCCTTGCTTGGCCTTCTGTTTGGGGCCTTGTTCGCCCCGGGCTTGGGTGCTTCCCAAGGCAGTGCTGCTGCTCATAGGATCCACTCACAGACAGTATGCTGTGTGGGTTTGATAGTCCAGGGCCACCACCCATCCCCTCTTGCCTCACTTGCAAAGGAGTGAGTGGGCTGTTTGTTGATGTGTCCCCAAGTCCACAAAGTTGTGCTGGATACTTGAGCTAACCCAAGGGGAAGGCTGGGTTATGGAGGGGTTGGTTGATAGACAGATCATATTCTCATGTTGGCTACATCCTGCCCCACACTGGATGTGATGGGACCCATGTTCTGCTTCCTCCCACCTTTCCTCCTTCAAACACACCCTCTGCCACCCTCACCATCCTCACTTGACCCAGGATCCGAAGTGAGGCTGGTGCCTGGGTATCTCCCTGCAGCCAGCGGGGTCTGTGCGACTGTGAGGATGTGGGGCACTTGAAGAGGGATCGGATCTCATGAACCGTGCCCTTCCCCCACTGCTCTCCTGGTGCCCATCAGGACAAGAGTTTTCTTTTTAAAGTTTATGGCCTCAGTGCTTCGAAGGCAGTTACAGTGCCCCGAACAGCTGTTACTCCTTGCAACGGTGGATCAGAAATGAAGCTGAGCCCTGGCTTAATGGAAATTGTCCCTTGAAAGGTTTGAATTTAGAACATTTATTCCCCATTAATTCCAAGTAGATTCAAAGTTGAGCAAAACAGCCTCCGTCTTCCCTTTCGGTTGCAGGTTTTAACTGAGAAGTGGGTGTCGCAGCTGCTGATTTGATTGCCGCCATCAGGGTGAAGGATTTCTGCAAATGTGCTCACTTCTCTCGACTCGCATCATTCCAGCTGCAGTCTGGGCTCTTGCCTCGGGTCAGCGCTGCAGTGCCCAGTGCCCTGTGAAGCCCTGCCATGCTGGGCAGACCGCACATCTGTGATAGTTGCTTTCTTTTCCCCAGGCTGTGGTAAAGTTCTTGACAAAAGAAAGTGAAGAAAGGAAAGGTTGACTTTGACTCACAGTTTAAGTATATAGCCCACCAGTCCATCATGGGGGGAGGGTAACCATGGAGGGAGGAACATGAGGCAGCTGGTCACCTGGCAGTCACAGTCATAAAGCAGAGAGCGATGGATGCTGGCACTCAGCTTGCTTTCTCCTTTTTTATTTAACCCCGGACTCCAGCCTATGAGATGGTGCCTACCACGTTTAGAGTAGGACCTACCTGCTGAGATAAGCCTTTCTGAAAACACACCCATGACACTCCCAGCCACGTTTCCACGATGAATCTAAATCCCCTCAGGTTGACAGTGAGGATAAGCATGGCAACACTAGATCCACATGTGTGGCCACGGAGAGAGACATACTAAGATGATGTGGGGGTGCCAGAAGGACCCCTGAGTATGGAAGACAGCTCAGAGTCCCTGTCCTGGGCCCTGCTCCTTCACAAATGGATTCTCTCACCACCTGAGAGATCGCCTAGTCTCACACTGAGGAAGTGGCGGCTACCTGAGGTCCTTTCATGGTCTGGGTGCTGAGGTATGGGTATCAGGGGCTTTGTGTAGCATGAATCTTAAAGAGTCTTATTAATAAAATCAAACCTGAGGCCAGTTATTGGGGCAAACACTGGAAGGTCAGAGAGACAGATCAAGCCACAGCTAACCTCACCTGGCCAACTTCTCAGCTGATCTTGTTTACTCAGACTGGAGGCCTCTGAGTCCTCATATCCGAATGGTTCTCAGCTGAGCTGCTGCTCGAAAGCCTGAATGCTTAACCAGGCCAAATGCTTCTCCAGGCCAAATGCCTACCCAGGCCAAATGCCTCGAGTTTCTTCACACCTTATATACCTTTCTGCTCTCTACCACCACTCCCTGGGATTAAAGGCTGGTTTACTGGGATTAAAGGCGTATGTCACCACGCCTGGCCGTTTCCAATGTGGCCTTGAACTCACAGAGATCCAGAGGGATTTCTGTCTCTGGAATGCTAGGATTAAAGGCGTATGCTACCACTGCCTATCCTCATGTTTAATA
>CABHPQ010164948.1:40206-58481 GCA_902168405.1 Peromyscus aztecus | reverse complement strand
TACTTCTGTGGGCCCCTTCAAAGTCCCGAGGGAGGGGGTGGATGGGAAGTGGGCTGGGCCTGCAGCCCCTGTGACAGCCTCTCTCTTACAGCATTTGGAATGGTTCCCTTTCTGCCATCCATCCTGAGTACCATGCTACCCATGCTGGGTATGGCCAAGCAGGATGCACTGAGGGTGGTGTTCTGCTGTGGTAAGACAGTGGGCATTGCCCATCTCCCTCACTTTCTGAACTGGAGCCCCTCTTGGGAGGCTGTGTACAAAGATACCCTTTGTGGTTGGTGCCATCGAGGTGGGTGTGGGCCGTCTACTAGTGAGGTAGGGCTCAGTTGGCCAAGCCACTGCTGAGGTGAGGCTGGGTAGGGCCTGCACTCACAGATATAGCCTCTGCCCCATTACTGCCTCTTTCTGATGCTGGGGATGGCCTCTCCAACCCCTGTGTTTTATTCAGAGGCCTAAATAGGTCTGGAGAGTGGGAAGAGACTTTTCTCAGAGCATCGCTTCCATTTTTATACTACATGCTCCCAACCTGCAGAGTGGACCATTCACTTGGTATCTCAGATCCATGGTGGGGAAGGACCATATTCAGTGTCTTCCTACCATTTTCCTGTGGCCTGGATCTGCAGCCCTTTGTGTGCTTTCTGGGGACCATGGACAGGTTGTGGCCTGTCACTTTGGTAGAAGTGGAGATCAGAGACCCTGAGCCACTTGTCAACAGCAGCAGTTACGTCACAGGCATGACTCTGGGCTTTCCTGGGTGTTCAGAACCCCTGACAGCAAGGCTATGGTTCTGATGCTTGGTAGGAAGGGTGCACCCAGACCCTTCTAGGACCCTCATGCCTCAAGTCAGGATCCTTTATTCATGCCCAGCCCTCCCAAGTGGGGTCTTTTAGAGAGTTCTTGAGTTCTCTGCCTTTTTCCTGCCTCTTCTCCCAGCAGTAAAGTTGAGCAGGTCCTTCGGCTCCTGCCACCTCCCCTCAGTCATTGCACTCCCATCTCTCTTGCCCTGCCTGGGCTATGCCATTGTCTGTGGGCTATCCCTTCTCCCTAGTCCCTTTCTGCCTGGGATTGAGAGCAGGGCCAGGTCAGTGGCAGAAATCCTGCTTGACGTAGTTTGGGGTGAATAGGAGATTTGTAATAGAGTAGGTGTTACATGAATGTTAAATGGTCTTATAATAAAAAACCCTGGAGCCAGATATTAGAGTAAATGCTGAAAGATCAGAGAGACAAAGGAACAAGCCACTGCCATGTCTTACCTCTAGGAGTCCTCAGCCTGAAAAGGCTCTCTAGTGGAAAGACTCAGCCAAAAAGCTTTCCTGTCTCCTCACACCTTATATACCTTTCTCTGCCCAACCATATCATTTCCTTTTTAGTGCTGGGATTAAAGGCGTGTGACTTCCCAAGCAAAGGCATGAGATCTCAAGTGCTGGGATTAAAGGTGTATGTCACCACTGCCTGGCTCTGTTTCTCTCCTAGATTGAGTCAATCTCATATAGTCCAGGGTGGCTTTGAACTCACAGAGATCCAGGCAGATCTCTGTGGGTGCTAGGATTAAAGGTGTGTGCCACCACTGCCTGGCATCTATGTTTAATCTAGTGGCTTGTTCTGTTCTCTGATCTTCAGGCAGATTTTATTAGGGTGCACAGTCTATCACCACAGGTAGGCACAGTGTGTACTTCAGTAAACACACATTCAGACCCAGAAGGGGTTAGATGTAGGTGACAGGGCCTCGCCCAGGTAGAGACTGTAGAACTCTCCAACAGAAAAGGAAGGACACTCTGGGTTCTGAGCATTTGGTATTCATGCCGAGTACTAGCTGCTTTGTGGCTCTCCTGAAAAACAAATGGTGGGGCTGAGCCTGGCCTGCAGGAAGATGCCCTCCAGTTCCTGCTGTGTGGGCACCTCTCATGCTGTAGCAGGTGGGCTCCACCAAAATGAACTCCCTTTGGGGGGTGCAGGGTCTCATGTTGCACAGACCTGGCTATGTAGCTGAGGATGGCTTTTAAACTCTGGTTCTCCTGCTAGAATTACCGACATGCAACCATTCCTTGGTTTCTGTGGTAAGGGCTTGAACCCAGAGGTTTGTGCATGCTCTGCAAACACTTTACCAGCTGAGCTACATTCCCCAGCCCTGTTTTGTTTTCAGAGAGAGGATCTCTGAATGTGAAGTCAATTCTGCTACCTCGGCTTCCTGATTGCTGAGACACTGGCTAAAGTCATCCAGGCTTAGCAGGCGTACTCCTAGAATGCCTCCTATCTGTGCTGCTCACACCAGGCATCCTTTGTTTGCTGCTGGAGGACACAGTAGTCCTGCGGCCAGAACAGCCTCCGTCAGGCCAGTGGGATCTCTGGTTCTGGGCATTCCAGGCTAGGTGTGGCTGAGGTTGACAGTGCTACAAAAGCAGAGGGCAGTGAACAGCGGTCTAACAGGAGGCCCTCCGTAGTAGAGGGGCTGATAGAAAGGTCTCCGATGGGCAGGACTGCAGCCTGCCTGGCTTGCTGCCTGAGATGGCAGGCAGCACACAAGTCCCACCTCTGAGGAAGGCCAAGTAGGAAGGTGACAGCAAGAGACACAAACTGTGGCTGGGATGTTAGCAGCTTGGGGAAGAGAAAACTACCAAAAGAAAGGCTCTGTGACTAACATCCCAGGGAGAGAACGGGGGAGAGTGAACTCATGACGCAAGAGGATGTCACCATCCATTGAGGAGTTACAATCAAGAAGAAGAGTAAATCAACCTATCTAAAAATGTGGTTAGAGAAATGGAAAACGTCACAGAACAACTGGAGGTTGAAGAAACGTCTGGGGAATATGGCAGAATTCAGAGTTGTAGGAACAGGAAAATAGAGAAGAAACAGTTGGTGGGTAAGACCCTGGAGTTTGCGTTCCAGTGACAGACACCTGGAGAAGAAAACAGAGAAGGATGTGTGAAGTCCCATGACTCCATGATCAGAAGATACACCTGCCATCTGACTGAGAGGGCGAGACAAAGGCTTTCCAGAGAAACGGGTCTCGGAAATGTATTTCATCTATTCTTCCCTAGAGCAGATGAAGGGTGTGAGGCTCAGAGGTGGCGTGAATGAAGGAGGATGCCCAGGTGATGGCATTCTTAGATGGTGGAAGGAGGCTAGGGTGCGTGGCCAGTGATGCCATTCTTCAAGGCTGTGTGCATGACAAACCCCTGCAGAACCAACAGACACCAGTGTAAGAGGATCTGAGTGCAGGGCCAGCAGAGCTCCACTAGGGGGGTTAGTGTTGTGAGGAGCCGGCTCCGAAGGCTGGAAGTTCAAAAGGAGGACACGTCACTGTGGGAGAACTTGTGGCACTTGAGAGAAGAAGACCCAGCTGGTGGCTGCTGCTTCCCAGAGGCATTGGGGTGGACCTCTTTCATCCTGAGTACATGCAACCGATTAAAGATCAAAATCTAATGAGTTGTGAGGATTTTACTTCTGGAAATACGATTACCTGCTATTTGAAAACTATTCTTGTCCCTGAAGAGCACTCTAAGACCCTTCAGATCAGAAGGAAGAGCCTTGGGGCTGAGAGGAGCTGAGGAGTCACAAGTCTCGGCAGCCTCCAGGCCCTTTTGGTCTTAATGTCAGCAGCCAAGAGTGGTGGGAGTTGAGGCCATTGCCCACCTGAACAGAACCCCAGAGGCCCATGCTCTGGGAAAGGGAGACTGACCAGTGAGCATTTCACTAGGGATGCTGGTGGGAAGGTAGTTTTTGGCTTTTGTTTGTTTTGTTTTGTTTTCTTCCTTCATTTCTTTTAAATTCTCTCTCGAGAGTTTGTTGCTGTAATTTATCCCTGTATCAATGAAGGGTTCAGATCTCTCTCTCTCTCTCTCTCTCTCTCTCTCTCTCTCTCTCTCTCTCTCTCTCTCTCTGAGACAGGATTTCTCTGTGTAACAGCCCTGGCCATCCTGGAACTCACTTCGTGTCCCAGGCTGGCTTCAAATTCACTGAGATCCGCTTGCCTCTGCTTCCCAAGCGCTGGGATTAAAGGCATGCGCCACCACTGTCCATAAAGTTTATTTCTGTTTTTGGACTGGACCGGAGGCCTTGGTTGAGGCTCTGCTTCACAAGTGGGCTCAGTTAGGTGTGTCCTCTAGACACCATGCTGTGGTCAGCCGAGACTGTCCTGGGCGCTGGCTGGGGGAGCCGCTGGCTGTGGTGTCGACGTCCCACCATGAGCGTGCAACAGTGGCAGCCACCATCATGTCATGTGCATGTCAACTTAGCGCAGAGCAGGCTCAGGGCGATTTTGGAATGACCCAGTGGAGGCGATGAGACAACAGAGTGAAGAGATAAAAGAATGAACAAGAGTTCTGTGAGGGGAAAAAAAGACTAAACAAAAGCATCAGAAGCTAAATTTTCTCCGAGGAGAAGTGGGTGGTGTAGGTATACAGGGAGAACGGGCACAGGGCCAGAGTCTAAGGACATCCTGAGGGCAGCACCCAGCAAGAGCCTTTGAGACTCAGAGGATCAAGGGAGAAGGGGTAGGGTGGAGCAGGTGGCAGACATGTTTGCCAGCTCTCTCCCTCCTTGAAGGATGAGAATCCTCATACCAGAAATGCAGCAGATCCGAAGTGGTCCACACCAGAATCCAGATACCATGAAGTAACTTCTGGAAAAGGTTGAGCATCCAGAGCCACATCCTCTTCCTGGGACCCGGAACCTAGCTAGCATGGCAGGAAATAGCATCTGTGGTAAAGCTGTTTGAGAGTCACTGCTGTGAGGGCTAAGAAGGATTAGAAGACTCATAAGCTATGGAGGGTTCCCAAGCCCATGTGAGGGCCACACACCAGCAACAAAGCAGCCACATGACACTTGGTCATTGGTGCTCAGTACTGGAAACAAAGGAGGTAGCCTGAGAATCCTGTGGACAAGACCATGTGCATTATGGCTATCTATACAAAGGCTGCAGGAACATCCTTCCATTTGCCCTGATATGGGCTGAGCCACTCCTGTGCAAAAGGAAAAGGGTCAGTTCCCAGATTCTTTTTATGATCTGAGAATTAACATTTACATGAGGATGCTCCATTTACCACTTTGCCTATGCACTATCAATTAGATGGTTTTGGATTGTATGAAGGTCGCTTTGGCAAGATGTGAGCCCTTGATGACTGACTAGTTCCAGAGGGTGGGAAGCACAGAGATTTCTGCCGCAGTGCCCACCCTGTCCCTGTAGCTCTGTTGTATTCTCTCATGGTCCAGACCTGTGTCTTGGGCTCTAATCCCAGGCATATCTATCTTTTGTACCTCTCCTATGACTGCCCACAGCAGCTCAGAGCCTCTGCTCTACCCACCTCTGTCCCCATGCAGGCCCCAGGGCATGGCCAAGGAAGGCATGAGTAATAGCCCTGGCATCCTGTGCCCATCCACATAGGCCTGGAGCCTCTTTCCTGTTTCTTCTTGTCCTTACACTGGGCCTGGTAGCCCTTGTGCTGTATGGAACATGATCAGGGGGAGGGGCTCAGTGCTTCCTTCTTTTGTCTCTGGGGTAGACACGGGGGCAAGGTTATTTCAAGGGCATTGGATCAGAGTGTTGTGGATTGGCACTGTGCTGGAGGCTCAGGGAGAATATTTTCCTTCCTTCTTCCCTATTATGGTAGTATGGTAGTAAGCCTCTTGTGGTGTCTTGGAGCTTCAGCTTTCACTCTCCCTCCATTATCTGCTTCTGTTACATGTGGCTGTCTTCTCCCCATCTCTTCTATTTTCAAGTCAGGGCTAGGGCCACTCTCCTCTATGTGACCTTGTCCTGACAGGCCTGTAGTCACCCTGTTTCCACAGAAGGCCAGATTCTGAGGTTTCAGAGGAGATACAGATTTGGGGAGAACTTCTGTTTGTCCTGGTGTAGTCCGGGGGTCACCACCTAACCAGGTGCTGGTCTAGGCACCATGCCGACTGTCTTGGGAGTTCATGGGCAGCACTGGGGAGCCAGTGTGGGATATGTCAGGATTGCTCTCTCTGGGGCCATCACAGCTCTGCAGCACTTCAGTGAAAGCACCCTGGAGTACCTGGCCAACCTGGACCAAGCCCCAGACCCCACAGTCAGGAAGGACACCTTTGCTGCTGACATCTTCGGCGCCTATGACGTTCTTTTCCACCACTGGCTGCAGAGTCGTGATGCCAAGGTACAGCTATGACCCATCGGGGCCGAGGCTCAGCCCGTGAGGACTCCTTCTGCCTTTGCCTTTCTCTCTGCCAGGGTGGTCCTAAGGGAGGAAAGGGGCCCAAGCTCCCTGCCCACAGATGGTGCTTAGGAGGTGGTAAAGAGCCCCCACATCCAACTGGAGTCAACCTGTTCTAAAGCTTGGTCTTGAGGCCTGGTCATTGTAGGCCTCTATGGCATCCATTCTCTTCCCTGAGACTATGTCCTAGCTGGCCACATCTGACCTCTTGCCATAGTTGCCCCATAGATGGACTAGTAACTGGTAGCCACCAGGCTTGCATGTTAGACCTGGGGTTCAAAGCCATGAGCAGACAGGGAGGCCTTTGCTGTCTTTTCAGCTCCGACTTGCAGTGGTGGCGGCTCTGGGTCCCATGAGCCACCTGCTTCCCAGTGAGAAGTTGGAAGAACAGCTCCCTAAGCTCCTCCCTATAGTGCTTGGCCTCTACAAGAAGCACGCGGAAACCTTTCAGATATCCAAGGTATTTGGAGGGAGGGAGGGCAGGCACAGCAATACTGGGACCCCTCAGACCAGACCCTGTGGGAGCAACCCTAACTTAACATTTTGTGTTGGGTTATGAGGTGAGTGGCTTCCACTCTATTAAGCACTGGTTGGAAGCCTGGGAACTTGCACCTCTACCTGCCATACTGACCTGTCTTAACCTGCCCCCAAATTCTGGAGGTTAAGGTGTACCTTCTTCATTTGGGTCGTAAAGGGGATTGGTGTTCACCTGGACCGCTTCCTAGGGCCTCACTTGCCTCTTGTGGGGCAGAAGGTGGACTGACGCCATCTCCTTCCTGTCTTGAACAGAGCCTTGGACAAATTCTCGAGGCAGCTGTGAGTGTGGGTAGCCGCACACTGGAGGTTCAGCTAGATGCCCTGTTGGTGGCTCTTCATGCTCAGGTAGGCTGGGAGACGAGGACTTGGGGAGGTGGATCTTGTGGGGGTGGGCCCTTCAAAGTGAGTTGCCCAGTGGGAGCACAGGGAGCATGATTTGGAGTGGGTGCTTCAGTCACACAGCCGTGCAGTGGGCTTCCTGAGTGTCACATGGGTGTGGCCTCCAGGGATGAGGCGCCGTCTTCCAGCCCAGCAGTCTGTTCGTTTCTTTTCTGTTGCTCTGACACAATAGCATGGCTAAGACAACTTACAAAAGAAAGGATTTGGGACTGGAGAGATGGCTCAGTGGTTAAGAGCACCTGCTGCTCTTCTAAAGGACCTGGGTTCAAATCCTAGCACCCATGTCAGGCATCTCACTTCTGCCTGTAATCCAGCAGGAGGGGTGGGGATCCCACTCCCTCTTCTGGCATCCACCCCCACATGAACATTGCAAACACTCATAAGACACATACAGCTGTCCAGATAAATAATAAAAGTTAAAAGTTATAAACAAACAAGCAAACAAACAAAAAAAACAAAGTGTTTAATTGAGCTTAAAGTTTCAGAGAATTCGAGTCCCTGACGGTGGGCAAAAGCTTGGTGACAGGAACAGCTAAGAGCTCGTATCTTGATCTATGAGTAGGAGGCTGTATTAGTCAGGGTTCTCTAAAGAAACAGAACTGTTAGAGTGTGTGTGTGTGTGTGTGTGTGTGTGTGTGTGTGTGTGTGTGTGTCTGTCTGTCTGTCTGTCTGTCTGTCTGTCTGTGATTTACTAGCATGGCTTACAGGCTGTGGTCCAAGTAGTCCAACATTGACTGTCTCCTGATGAAAAGGCCAAGGATCCGGTAGTTGTTCAGTCCTTGAGACTGATGTCTCAGCAGTCTCAGTCTGGTGCTGGAGTCCCAGGGAAGTCTGAGAGAGCTGCCAGTCTTCAGTCTGTGTTGGAATTCTGAAGAAGCGGGTTCTAACAGCAGTGAAGGAATGCCTTGGGAGCAGGACAGTGAAAGTGAGGGCAAGCAGGTAAAAAGCAAAAACTTCTTTCATCCCTGGCCTTCTAATGTAGCCTGCCACCAGAAGATGAAGCCTGGATCCAGTGTGGTTCTTCTTACCGCAAATGCTCTAATCAAGAAAATTCTTTACAGTCAAACCCAGCTTCTTGTTTGTTTGTTTGTTTGTTTATGTGTATGGATGTTTTGCCTGCATGCATGTCTCTACTACCAGCATCTGGTGCTTGTGAGGATAGCAGATCCCTGAGACCTGGTGTTACACATGGTTGTGAGCTGCCATGTGGGTGTGAGAATTGAACCCAGATCCTCTGGAAGAGCAGCCATTGCTCTCAACCACTGAGCCATCTCTCCAATCTACAGTTGCTTAGGTTTTAGATCATTCCAGATGTAGTTGACAACCAGGATTAGCCATCACAGAGGCAAGGAGACCTAACTGGAAATTGTGTGAGTCTTTTGAAACCCCAAAGCCCACCCTCAGTGACACACCTGTTCCAACAAGGCCACACCCCCTAATCCTTCCAAACAGTTCAAACAACTGGGGAAGTATTCAAACATATAAGCCTATGGGGCCATTCTCATTCAGATCACCACATACAGGAACCCCTGGATGGAGGCAGCAGGAGCAGCATCCAGCAGGATAGAGTGTGGCACTGAGGCTGGCCTAGGAGGTCTCAGAGGGAGTTTCAGCATGGGCACTGGATTATAGTGGTAAGAAGAGCCCTGAGGCTGCTTTGGCCCTCTAAGGAATTGAGCAAGAGAGGAGAGACATGGGGTACCATAAGTCACAAGATTCCATTGCAGGAAGTACTTCTGTGAGAAGTCATCTGGCTGGGCATCCTCCCTGTGGGTCAGGAAGACTGAGAAGGCTGCTGTACACAGTGTGAGGGAACATGGATCTGTGGAACTTTGTGGTTAAGAAAAGAGTAGAAAGGTGGGAAGGGGTCTCGGTGAGCCTCAAGGAGGCTTTCTTCTCTAATGTATATGTATATACTTATACATATTCATATGTATAAAACAACAAAAGATTGAAGCTTGCGTTTAGCTTAGGTTGTAAAAGCTGACTACATGGGAGATCCAAGACAAAGTAAGGTTGGTTACATTGTTCTTGTTCTCTCTTTTTTGTCCTCTCTGGAGTGCTGGGATTAAAGGGGTGAACTACCACCACCACCACCCAGTTTACATTGTTCTCTTAAAGGCAGATTAAACAGGCTTAGTGTAGTAGGTTGAACACAGTGTTCTTTTTTTTTTGTAATAAGTATGAATGTTTAAAAATTTTTTTAGCCGGGCGGTGGTGGCGCATGCCTTTAATCCCAGCACTCGGGAGGCAGAGCCAGGCGGATCTCTGTGAGTTCGAGGCCAGCCTAGTCTACAGAACAAGATCCAGGAAAGACGCAAAGCTACACAGAGAAACCCTGTCTCGAAAAAAAAATTAATTTTTTTAAAAGATTTATTTATTCCTGTGTATACAGTGTTCTGCCTGCATGTATACCTGCCCACCCAGAAGAGGGCACCAGATCTCATTACAAATGGTTGTGAGCCACCATGTAGTTGCTGAGAATTGAACTCAGGTCCTCTGGAAGAGCAGCCAGTGCTCTTAACCTCTGAGACATCTCTCCAGCCCCTAGATTTACTTATTTTTAGTGTATGAGTGTTTTAACCTTCATGTTTGTCTGTGTACCAGGTGTGTGCAGAGCCTTGGAGGCCAGAAGAGGGCGTTGTGAGCCACTGTGTGGGTAGTGGGAATTAAATCTTGGTCTTCTGGAAGAGCAGCCAGCACCCTTAACTGTTGAGCTGTGTCTCTAGCTCCTAAGTACACAGTCTTAAATGATCTCAAGAGTAACTTGGCTGTGTGGTCTGGCAAAGGATCAAGAAGACAAGAAGTAGTTCCGGAAAGTGTATCCTCCCTCCCTCTCCTCTTCCCCCTCCCCTCCTCTTGTTCTGCCAAGATAGAGATTGTGAGTAGGCAGGGTAGACTTGGGCAGTTCTGGATTTTTGTTTGTCTTGTTGTTGTTTGTCATTTTGGTTTGGTTTTGGTTTTTTGAGACAGAATTTCTCTGTGTAGCCTTGGCTGTCTTGGAACTCACTCTCTAAACCAGGCTGGCTTCAAACTCATAGAGATCCACCTGCCTTTGCCTCCTGAGTTCTGGAATACCACCTGGCTAATTTTTTAATTTAAATTGTACATGATTTTTTTAAAGATTTATTTATTTATTATATATACAGTGTTCTATCTGAATGTACACCTGCCCACCAGACGATGGCACCAGATCTCATTACAGATGGTTGTGAGCCACCATGTGGGTCTGGGAATTGAACTCAGGACCTCTAGAAGAGCACCTAGTTCTCTTACCTCTGAGCCATCTCTCCAGTCCCCCCTCTTTTTTGTTTTTTTTGAGACAGGGTCTTATGCAGCATAGGTTGGTCTTAAATTTATAGGAATCCTTCTTGCCTCCATTTCTGGAATGCTAGAATTACAGGTGTGTACCACCACACCTGGCAATATGGCAGCTTTTGTATCCCTCATTTTGACAGACACAAGCTACATCCTCTAGTGTTACAGCTCTCGTTCAGCCCTTGAGTAGCAGGACCTTACCAGGAGCCAGTGTTACAGCCCCTGGGCCTGGGGTGGGTGACACCTTTGGCCCTAACGTCCAGCTCCTTAGAGCCAGGGCCTGTAGTACCTGCCCTGTGGCTCCTCTCTTCCTCAGTCCCTGCCCTCCCTGCAGTTCTGAGCTTGGCCTCAGACTGCTCGACCACCACCGCTGCTGCTTGGTTGCTTCTGCCTGTGCTGCTGTCATACTTTCTCTGCTGTTGCTTTCCTGTCACCCTCGGCCCAATTACTAAAAGTAATCCAGAACAGACCACTTGAGGGAAGCCGTTTATTGGACCTGTGTACCAGGCTTTTTCATTTGGGCCACCAACCAGCTCCCAAATCATGACATGGAGACTTACTTTTAGTTTTGAATGCCCAGTCTAGCTCAGGCTCCCTTCTGGCTAGCTCTTTTAACCTAAATTAACCTGTTTGTCTACCTTTCGCCTCAGGGCTTTGTACTCTTCTTTCCTCCTGTATGTCTTACTTTAACCGCTTCTCGTGTCTGTCTGTCTGGCGGCTGCCTGGCTTCTGACCCTGGGCGTCTTCCTCGTTCTCTCCTCTCTTCTTCCTCTTGTTCTTCTCACCCTAGATCTCTCCTCCTATTTATTCTCTCTGCCTGCCAGCCCTGCCTCTCCCTTTCCTGCCTAGCTATTGGCTGTTCAGCTGTTTATTAGACCAATCAGGTGCCTTAGGCAGGCCAGGTGAAACAAATACAGCAAGTCTTTACATAATTAGACACATCCTTACATCATTACATCGTTAAACAAATGCAGCACATGTTTACATCGTTAAACAAATCCTTACACTGTTTAAACAAATGCAGCATAAACAAATGTAACACACCTTTACACAGTTAAAGAAATATTCCACAGCAGACACAAATGTAACATATCTTTGCCCAGTTAAAATAATATTCCACAGCAGGCCTGATGTTGCACGGACCATTTGGGTCTCTCTCAGCTGACTCAACAAATAATTCAAGCAGCTTACTTATCCACGTAACATAGCCAGAAGAGAGGCGTTTATGCCGATCACAGCAAACTTCCCTTGCAAATAAAGGCTTGTGTTTGTGGGATCAGCTTTGGCTCTTTGTTACCTGTCATAGCACTTCCTCTCTGGTAGGCCACCAGGGGACCTGCTTCCTCTCTGGTAGGCCACCAGGGAACCTGCTTCCTCTCTGGTAGGCCACCAGGGGACCTGCTTCCTCTCTGGTCCAGGTAGAAGTCGCTGCAGGATCATCTAGAGTTCACCAAGGCTTGTCATAACAAAAAGTCCAGTGTAAGCTTTGAAATAGTTCTGACAGGGTCTGTACCTTCAAGAGCCAGAGCAAGCAGCCATATTGTATAGCTTCCTCAGGATGTCTGTGGAGTGTTCATGATGGTCAGTGCTGGCATAAGGTAGGATGGCTGGCTATTTGGCTGACAGTCATTTTATAGCAAGGGAGAATCCAAAAGGTAGGGAATCCAAGTGCTCTCGAATATTATTAAGGACCAGCTTTAATAATCTTTTTCCCAAGGACCCAGAAGAGAAGCTACAAATGGCGAGAATTATTTTTGGGAAAAGAATCTTAAGTATTCCTAGCTCTTTTGTCCATCTACTTTTATTCCTCTGGGATAAAATTCTGTCTACACAGCTTCAGTTCCGCTCTCATGCCTAGCTCCTTTCTTGCCTGATTTCTCTCTACATTTATCTTCAGTCCTCTAAGTTCTATCTTAATTCTCTCATCTTAGTTCTGCCCCATCTAGGTTCTCATCCATCTAGTTCTTTCCCATCCTAGCTCCTCTCCCATCTCCTTCTCTCCCATCCTGTTCTTCCTCATCTTCTTCCCCATCTGGCTCTTCCTCATCTCCCATCTCGTTCCTCTGGTACTCTCTTCTAGCCCTTCAATCTAGTTCTTCCCCATCTCCGTTCCTTCTCTCCAGTTCTTACCATCTAGTTCTTCCATTCTCTTTTCTCTTCTCTGTCTCATCCTTGCTCTGAAAATAAAACTGCCTTTTATCCCTTTGGCCCTTATCTCTCCAAGCTATCTCTGCTCCCACAGTTTCTGGCAGGGAAGTGTGCTCAGTCGCTAGGCAACTTGGCGAGGCAACTTCTGTCACAGCTAGATATACCTATAAGGAGGAACCCTTTAGTGCTGAGTTAATTGTTAAGGGTGGATCTAAAACTAGAAATAAGACTTTGGAAAGGAGAAAGTTAGGCTTAATTAGCACATTCGCCAGGCCTTCTCAAACAGGTAGTCTGGATGCTTAAGTCTGTTTTTAGAGAGTACAGAGGTGTCTCTGATAAGATACTTTTGTCCATCCAGGGATGGTCCTGGCGGGATGCTGCCAATGAGGATAATTACAGGAAGGCTTGAACTGGGGTTCTGGCTGAGCATAGCTGTCAGCACAGAAGGCTATCTAAATATTCCTTTAGTTGAGGGGAAATGGTGCCCAATGAATGATGGAAAAGCTACAATAGCACAAGAGAAATTCATCATAGGAAAGAACTAATAATCAAAAGCCAAATATCGCCAAGGCTCCTTGAGCCTCAGCTTGACCTCTGGAAGGCCCTTGGTTTCTTCTAGGTATTAGGTTGGCATAATCAGCTGAAATCCTACTTCATATATTTTTGCGGCTTGCAGCAAAGTGCCCCATCTTCCAACATCAGGAGGGCTTACAATGAGAATGTACTAATGGGCTCACGAGATGGCTGAGTGAGTAAAGGTGCTTGCCACTCAAGCTGCAAGACACGTCCACTCCCTGGAACTCCCCCATAAAGGTAGAAGGAGAGAATCGACTCCTTTGAGTTGTTCTCTGATCTCCACAGCCATAGCACATATACAGCCCTCTCCCCACACTAATAATAATACTAAGTAAATACTTTTTTAAAAAGAACTTACTGGTGCTGGAGGGACAGCAGTTTGGCACACTTGCTGCTCTTCCACATGATCTGAGTTCAGTTTCCAGCATCCACATGTTGGCTCATAACCTGTGACTCTAGTTCCAGAAGATCCAGTGCTGGTACCAGGCACACATTTGGTACACATACATACATTAGGAAAAATAAAACTCATATATAAAATAAAAATGAATAAATCTTTTTTTTTTATGGTTTGGTTTGGTTTGGTTTGGTTTTTTGAGATAGGGTTTCTCTGTGTAGTCCTGGCTGTCTTGGAACTTGCTTGTAGACTAGACTAAGAATTTACCAGGCTAAGTGTGGTGGCACAAGTGTTTAATCCCAGCACTTGGGAGGCAGAGGGAGACGAATCTCTGTGAGTTCAAGGCCAGACTGGTCTACATAGTGAGTTCCAGGACAGCCAGAGCTACATAGTGAGACCTTGTCTGGAAAAACAAACAAACACAGCATAGGCTGGAGAGATAGCTCAGTGAGCAGTTAAGAATGTTGTTGCAGGGGCATGGGGGGCATGGTTGGAGAGATGGCTCAGCGGTTAAGAGCACTGACTGCTCTTCCAGAGGACCCGAGTTCAATTCCCAGCACCCACATGGCAGCTTACAGCTGTTTACAACTGTCTGTAACTCCAAGATCTGACACCCTCACACAGACATGCATGCAGGCAAAACACCAATGCACATAGAATAAAAATAAATATAAAAAGTAATTATAAAAAAAGAATATTTGTTGCTCTTGCAGACAATCTGGGTTTGATTCCTAGTACCCACAAGCTCACAGCTATCTGTGACTCTAGTCCAAGGGACTCTGGCACCCTCTCTTGACTTCCAGGGACACCAGGAATGTATACATTTATTTAGGCAAAACACTCATACATGTGAAACAGTCAAGTAGATCTTTAAATTATTTTATTTTACATGTATTGGTGTTCCTCCTGCATGTTTATCTGGGTGTCATGTGCATGCCTGGTACCCACAGGGGTCAGAAGAGGGCCTCAAGTCCACTGTAACTGTAGGGTGTTGGGTGTTGAGCCATGTGGGTGCTGAGAATTGAAGCCAGGTCCCCTGGAAGAGCAGCTAGAGCTGCTCTTAAGCACTGAGCTATCACTCCAACCCCTCTTTAAAAAAAATTTAAACACCAAAAGCAGCAACAACAAAATACCTTCCAGTACCTCCAGGTGAGGTAGAGCCACTCATCCATTGCACAACAGGACCCTGATATGACAGTGAGTCTGTCACCATAACCTCTGTCCTGTCCCCTGGAGCAGATTTGTGTGCCTGTGGAGTCCTCGAGCCCCCTGGTGATGAGCAGCCAGAAGGAGGTGCTTCGCTGCTTCACCGTTCTGGGTGAGTGGTGGCTGCTGTATGGGAAGCCTCGGAGAACGTGTCTGACCAGAGGTCCTCTTTGTCCTTTATTTTATTTTTACTTATTTATTTATTGGTGTTTTTTTTTGTTTGTTTGTTTTTTACACGAGACAGGCTTTCTCTGTGTAGCCCTGGCTGTCCTGGAACTCACTGTGTAGACCAGACTGGCCTGGAACTCACAGATCTGCCTGCCTCTGCCTCCTGTGTGCTAGGATTAAAGGCATAAGCCACAACTGCATGGCTATTATTTATTATTATTATTATTATTATTATAAAAACAAACAAAACAGGTTCTCAGGGTCCTTTTAGCTCAGCTGGCTTGAATTCATGATCCTTCTGCCTCAGGCTTCCAAATACTGGAATTATAGTCGTATGCCTCATGTCTGGTCAGCTGTCCTCTTTGAGGAGGACAATAGTAGGTGGCTCCGTGGCTCAGGCTAAGGAGGGTTGGTTTCAGCCACAGCTCTCAAGTACTTGATCTCCACTGAAGTGAATGGTACAGCCGCACTTCTCTTCTTCTAGAGGCGTCTGTCTCCCATTCCACACGGTCCATCCTTGACCCTCAGCCACAGTCCACTGCTTTGCACCTCTCTATGTGGCTGCTTGGCTCTGGCTATCAGTCTGGCATTACCTGAGCCCTGCTAGAGGTGATAGCACCTTTCAGTGCCTCTACTGGAGCCTGCTGGTCTAGGACAGTGAAAGCCTGGCCCACCAGCTCTGTCCCCGGTGTCTGCGTTCCATCAGGGCCTGCTCGCTCGCCAGCTTGAGGGTCAGGCAGAGGTTTGTGACTTACCAGCTGCTGAAGACCAGTGACATCAGCACCCACCTAGAGCCTGGAGGGAGGGGATGCTGGGAGACTGGTTCAGCTGGCCCAGAGTGTGGTGGGAGGGAGGACCAATTTTTT
The DNA here is from genome assembly GCA_902168405.1 of Peromyscus aztecus. Lineage (NCBI taxonomy): Eukaryota > Metazoa > Chordata > Mammalia > Rodentia > Cricetidae > Peromyscus > Peromyscus aztecus. The sequence continues at coordinate 42,678 of CABHPQ010164948.1, read as the reverse complement.
ACTGTCATTGACAAAGGTGAGAACTCACCAAGGTAATTTCCAGAAGCTTCCCATTGGCAATGATATAGGTCCAGGCTAGAAGTCTGTACAGGGTCAAGGGTGGAGTGCTTCGGAATTATTCTGTATCTGCAGACCAGCCCCAAAGCAGGAGGATCTCTGAGGGGTCCCTTGTGAGCTCCCTATGAATTAAGTCGGAACAAGCCCCCTGGTCCTGGTGACCCCAGGTCTGAGTCTCACATGTACTGTGTGGTAGCAGTCCATTGGTGTTAAAGCCCCCGTGCTCTAACCCTTCCCTTTATACAACCACTCCAAGAAAACACTGGGGTGAACTTGATGGCCAGGGAGTTCCGGCTTCCTGCATTCCCCACAGTGAGTCTTTGCCTTCCCTGCCCTGGGAAGCTCCAGTTCCAGAATGACCAAGGTACACAAACTCAGTCCTGGGGAGCTTAGGGTGCAAGCATGGAACAAGGAGCAAAGAGACTGTGGGAAAGTGTCTGATATGCATGTTACCCTGCAGCCTGCTGCTCTCCTGACCGACTGCTGGCCTTCCTACTGCCCAGGCTGGACACTAACAGTGAGAGACTCCGTGTGGGCACCCTGCAGATCCTGAGACACATCATCAACTCGGCTGGTGAGTGCCACCTGTGCCATGCCACCTGTGCCATGTCCGGCATAGGGTAACACCAGGGTAATGTCCACCTTACAGATGACAGTGGCATCCTGCTCTGAATTACTATTAATAATAGTAATTTGCCTTGGTGGTTTTCACAGTTGAACTTTGTCTTAGTTGTTACTGCTGTGATAAGACACCGTGACCAAGGCAACTTCTAGAAGAAAAGGTTTATTTGGAGGTTGGGGGGTGAGGAGAGCAGGTGCACATGCACAAGCATGTGAAAACTGGGGATGACATGGGGTTTTGAAACCTCAGAGCCTGCCCCTAGTGATCCACCTCCTCCAACAAGGCCACACCTCATACTCCCTCCCAAACTCTTCTACCAGCTGGATACTAAGCTATGCATGGCTATGGGACCATCTTCAAACCACCCCAGACATAGAACTTGGGGTTCCACACATGCTGGGCAAGTGTTCTACCTCTAAGCAACACCTTCAGCCCCAAGTTTCCTGTTTTTAAGGGAGATTTATTTGATTAACAATAAGCTTCAAAAAGGTAATCACAGTTGTACAAGTAGGTTTCTGTTTTGGTGAATTTCATTCATGCCCTGTCAGAGGTCAGAAATCAATGACCATGGGCCACATTGGGTGGCATTAGATACGAGGTTCAGAAAGGTAGATCCTGTTTCCTGGGGCTCTTCCAGGCAGTAGCTTAAGGTACCAGAATTTTGGTGCTGATTTTTTTAGGTGTGGGTGTGTATTTAAAAAAAAAAAGAGTTCACTAGTGGGGCTGGGCATTAGTAGTGCACGCCTTTGATCCCAGCACTGGGGAGGCAGAGGCAGGTGGATCTGTGTGAGTTACAGGCCAGCCTGGCCTACAGAGTGAGTTTCAGGACAGCCAGAGCTACTGTTATTTATTTATTTATTTGTTTGTTTGTTTAAGGAGTCTCTCTACATAGTCTTGGCTATCTGAGATTGAAGGTGTCCACCAACACGGCCAGCATTTGACTGGAAACCTTCATCTAGCTGTGTGATGCTTTTATTGATTTCATTACAGTAAAATGATTTTTATTGAAAAAGTCAATTCTTTCTTTAGGGAGGGGGGGTTTAGCATTGGTCCGTGACTATCTAGGTAAACCTTTCTCATCTTCTCTGAGGCTTTTGGTTTGGTTTGGTTTCTGGTTTTTTGAGACAGGGTTTCTCTGTGTAACAGCTGTGGCAGCGACATGACTGCCCGGCTTCTGAGTTAATTTTTACATTGCATCTGGGCGCTTCAGAGCCTACGTGTTTACCTGCATTTCATTTCTCCTCTGTGTTCTTTCTGTGGGCATTTCATATGGAAATGTCTGCCTACAGGAAACAGAATTCTCTCTATCTAGAGAGATTCATCGTGTGCTTCATTTCTCTCTGTAAACTGCCTTAGGGAGCTTCTTGCTTTCATAAATACAGATTCATGACGCTTTTAGTTTTTTTCTTGAAATACAGCTCACACGTGGAAACAGCACAGATGGTAACTGTTCTTTTCAGTACATGATAACACAAGCCCATTATTTCCCACCTGGATGAGGAATAAGGAAAGGATATGGGGCCACTAGCAGATCTTTGAAGGGTAGCTTCCAGCACAAGAAGATCTTACTGTTTGCATGTTGTGTAAAGAAAGGGAAATTTGGGCTGGAGAGATGGCTCAGAGGTTAAGAGCACTGGCTGCTCTTTCAGAGGTCCTGAGTTCAATTCCCAGCAACCACATGGTGGCTCACAACCACTTGTAATGAGATCTGGTGCCCTCTTCTGGCCTGCAGGGACACATGCAGGCAGAATACTGTATACATAACAAATAAATCTTAAAAAAAAAAAAAAAAA
>CABHPQ010164948.1:9987-40196 GCA_902168405.1 Peromyscus aztecus | reverse complement strand
AAAAAAAAAAAAAAAAAGAAAGAAAAGGAAAGGGAAATTGTACAGTATGGAGCATTTTGTATCTGAATTATTTTCTGTTTTCTGTTTATGATATGTTTATATATCACAGAGTTCATCATGTGTGATGAACTATGAAGTTCATTTGCTGGCTATGAATATGCAGATTCTTCCAGTTTCTTACCCTAAAGAAGGCCGCTGCTGTTTCCATTTTTCCCGTGTGCACACTTAGTCAAACATGTGTCTAGGACCAGAATTTCAGGTTGTAGGTATGCATTTGTCTAGTACTACTAGATGAAAACATTCCATCTTCCTAAAATACCCATTGTAGTGGAGCCAGTCCTTTGCATCCTAGCCAGGGTAAGTTGTTTTGCAGCAAGTCACTAGTTAGCTGTTTCATGTAGCAAAACAAGGCAGCAAAATCCCTGAGAAGGGCAAGAAGGATGGGGCACACAGACATACTTTTCCTGGACTCTAGTTTTATTACTACTGTTATGTTGTCTGAGCCTCTAGTCACCGCTGCTGCTTTAACACTAGGTAGCGCTCTGAGCTCAGGTTTGCATCACTTCTGTGGACTTAAAGCCGTGTAAAATAGGACCAGGATAGCAACTTCAGGAAAAGAAGGCTGTCTATAGTTGTCTGTTGCTCTCTGAGAAATCCTAGTCATCTAAAGATGAACTTGAATGAAGCATTCTTTGGGCTTCAATATGACTTTCAGGCAGGACACAGATTCATTTTAAATTTCTCAAAAAAATTTACACAACACACGTGAACCTCTACCCCAGTGAGTAGCAGATGCCCTGGTCTTGAATAATACAGCCTTATCATCTACACCTTCGCGTCTTTGCCCCTAAGGTTCCAGGGTCTAGCTATGCATAGTTTGTTTTTGTTTTTATTTTTAGTCTTTTGAGACAAGGTCTCTATATAGCCCTGATTGTTCTGGAACTCACTATGTAGACCAGGCTGGCCTCGAACTCAGAGATCCACCTGCTTCTGCCTTCCCCGCAAGTACTGGGATCAAAGGTGTGCGCCACTGTGCACAGCTGACCATTGATATTTTTTGTTTTGTTTGATTTTTTTTTTTTAAAGAGAGGATGTCAGGTACCCCAGGCTGGCCTTGAATTTGTTATATACCTGACAATGACCTTGAGCTCCTCCTCCTCCTGGCTCCACCTCCCTAGTGCTGGGATTTCAGGTGTTCACCCACACTTGTTCTTATTCAGTGCTGGGGATTCAACCTTCGGCTCCATGCCTGCTAGGCAAACACCCTACCAGCTTAGCTACATCTCCAGCCCTGCTTTTATTTCTGTTTGTTCTAAAATGACATAATATACAATGGCATTATTCAGTGATGTTGAGCACAGCCACACAATAGTGTGGCTGTCACTGCTACTCTCTGTGAAGTGCTCCTTCCTGTAGCACTGAAGCTGCCCACTTCCTGGTGACTGTATGTTTTTACTACCCTGGACCCTGACCAGGATTGGTTGTGGTGGCTCCAGGGGAGGTAGGGCATGGCCCAAGGTGGGGGTAGGGCTGGGGCACTGGGGACAAGGCCATGTTTCTTTGAGGCTTCTGCCCTCTGTGTTGGGCTCTACCTTTTGCTACTTTGGGAGCTTGTGTTCTGAGTGCTGTGTGCCCTCTGGGTTCAGACTCCTGGCTTGTGAAATTGGGATCAGGATGACATCTTTCTTACTGGACTGCCTCTATAATGAAAACATTGTCACAAGCAGTGTATTACCTGCATTGTGCCCAGTGCCTTCATTTTTCTTCCCTATTTAACTTTTAAAGAAAAGATTGTTTGTTTGTTTGTTTGTTTGTTTATTATATGTATGTATATGTGCCTTCATGAGTTCATGAGCAGGTGCCCACGGAGGTTTAAGCATTTAATGCTTTATTGGAGTTATAAGTGATTGTGTGCCGCCTGATGTAAGTTCTGGGAACTGAACCCAGGTCCTCCACAAGAGCAGTTCTTAACTGCTGAGCCATCTCCCCAGCCTCTTTACTCCCCCCCTTTTTTTTTTAAAAAGATTGATTTATTTATTATGTATACAGTGTTCTGCCTGCATGTCAGAAGAGGGCACCAGATCTCATTACAGATGGTTGTGAGCCACCGTGGCTGCTGGGAATTGAACTCAGGACCTCTGGAAGAACAGCCAGTGCTCTTAACCTCTGAGCCATGTCTCCAGCCCCTACTTCCCTTTTTTTGAGATGGGGTCTTGTTCTGTAGCCTAGACTGGCCTCGAATTCACTAGCTTCCTATGGCAGCCTCCTCAGCTAGCCTGGAGCTCATGATCTTCCTGTCTCCTTCTGTTAGGGTTACAGGCATGTACCACATCCAGTGATAACTACTTCATAATATCCACTTAAAATTTATCATAAAAAGTGAAATCCACTATAGGAAAATACGGAATGCTTCACAAATGTAAATGCCATCATTGCACAGGGGCTGTGTGGATCCTCTATGTATCATTCCAGTTTCAGTCTGTGCTGCACTCAGCACATAGGGCCACTTAATGGCCATCTTGAAACTTCTTTTAAGTGTTAGGAGATAAGCCGGGCGGTGGTGGCACACACCTTTAATCCCAGCACTTGGGAGGCAGAGGCAGATGGATCTCTGTGAGTTTGAGGCCAGCCTGGTCTACAGAGTGAGTTCCAGGACAGCCAGGGCTACACAGAGAAATCCTGTCTTAAAAAAACAAACAAAAAAAAAAAAAGAAGAAGAAAAAGAAGAAAAGAAAGGAAGAAAGAAACAGTATTAGGACATGGTTGCTGATTCCCAGCAAGAAGCAGCCCCAGACCAATAGCACAGTCACCTGGAACATGTTAGAGGTACAGCCATCCCAGATCTGTCACATCGGATGTTAACCATCTGGTGACTCTGAAGCCACTTCAGTTACAGTCACTGACATGACTTCCTAGATTCTGAACCACTTTTCTATTTATCACCTCAACTGCTAACTTCTTAGCTTTTTAAAAGCTATGTTTAAGTGTAGAGTGTGTGTTTGTTTGTTGTGAGTGTGTGAGTGCTGTGAAGAGGGAGCAGACATCAGAGAACACTCACAGGAACTGGCTCTCTCCGTCTGCCATGTTGGTCCCAGGGATGGAACTCGGCAGTCTGGGTGGCAAGCGCCTCTACTCACTGAGCCATCTGCCCTGGCCCCACCTGAGCTTTTCTCTTTTTTCCTTTTAAATTTTTATTATTGTTATTATTATTATTATTATTATTGGTTTTTCAAGACACTGTTTCTTTGTGTAGCCCTGGCTGTCCTGGAACTCGCTCTATAGAGTTCTATAGAGTCTATAGACCAGGCTGGCTCCAAACTCAGAGATCTGCCTGCCTTTGCCTCCCGAGTGCTGGGATTAAAGGTGTGCACCACCACTGCCTGGCTTCTTTTTATTATTTTTAATTATATATGTCTGTGGATATGTGCATATGAGTCTACATACCCACAGAGACCAGAAGTGTCAGATTTCCCTGGAGATGACTATGAGCCACCTGATGTGGGTGCTGGGAACTGAACTCAGATCCTCTGGAAGAACAGCACATGCTCTTACCCACTGAGCCATCCCTCCGGCACCCTCACACCCACCTTTAAATTCATCATTGTCACTATTTGCTCAGGCTAGAGATTGAGAAATGAACCTTGAGTGTCTATCCAACTGTAAGCCACTGTGATTTAATATTTTATAGAAAAGAGGTTTACAGAAAAACAGAATCTGAGCAGAAGGTATTCTGGTATTTTGCATCACATTTGTCCCTTAGGTGCTGGTTTGAGCCCTCACCCACAGCCCCCCATACCTCTTACTCACACTGTGCTTTCATAATGACTTCTTTTGAATGAGCTAGAGAGCGACTCTTTCCAAGGTGACCATCCTAAAAAGCTGGCTGCGTCTGGCCAGGCAAACATATTTGGTGGGAGGCAAGTGCACATGCAATACCAAGAGCTTCTTTCTCTTTTTATTTTATTTTATTTTGGTTTTTCAAGACAAGGTTTCTCTGTGTAGCCTTGGCTGTCCTGGAACTTGCTTTGTAGACCAGGCTGGCCTCGAACTCACAGAATCCACCTGCCTCTGCTTCCCAAGTACTGGGATCAAAGGTGTGCACTGCCACCACCTGGCTACCAAGAGCGTTTCTTAAACTCATGTACAGAGAACTGAGCACTCTCAGAGTGGGGACACCATTTAGCAGTGGATAAAAGACAGACAGTCAGGACAGATGTCTCAGATGGCTTTCTCTGAGGCGCCTGCTTAACAGTGGCGTCTCCTTAGTTCCTTTGATCTTCTGTGGTCTACCCTCTGCTTCCCCTAGTCTTGCAAAGCTTGCAGCACACTGCATTTCAACGTCACAGGATTTGAGAGCGCAGTTATTCGTGCACAAGGACTCTGAAGAGAATTAAAAATCCCTTTTTTCTTTTTGATTGGTAAAATGTTGTTGTTTCTTCTCCTTCAGAACAATGGGCTTACACCATGTCCTCCTTCCACAAGAGGACCAAGTGAGGCCAGGTCCCTTGAGGCCGAGACTTCAAGGTAGACGTGGGTAGGATGACTGGTCTTGGTTGGCGGGGACTAAACCATCTTGTTTGTTTATTGCAGCTGCTCAAATGGAGGTTAAGAAGCCCTTTATCCTCTCTTCCATGAGGCTCCCTCTTCTGGACACCAACAATAAGGTAAAGTGGACAGATTAGCTTGGCCATTGTTGGAATAGACCAGTTAGTTTGGTTCATCCTGAGCACCCACAGAAGAGTGGCCAGAGCATTAGAAGTGCCTGTCCTACCAGTCTGTGGGTACAAACAAGCAGAGAGATGCACACATTGTAAACAGGCTACATTCCCACATTGTTAGTGAACCCAAGGCCCCTCAGGGCCCAGAGGGCTCCAGCACCACCCTGAGGGTCACCATTCACCAGAAGGACTCAGAGAACTCAGGCAGCTGGTATACTCACCACTTACTACAGGCACTGTTTAAATCAGCTGAGGAGCTGGGTGTGGTAGCTCATGACTGTAATCTTAGCACTTAGGAGTCTGAGATAGGAGTTCATGCCTATCCTGGGCTACACAATTAGATCTTATCTCAAAAAAAAAAATCAGCTGGGAAAGAGCTCTTGGGACAGAGTTCAGGAGTGCCCAAACCTGCAGCTTCCCATTGCCTTTTGTGGACGGGGCAGTGTTAGTACCTTGGCAGCAATATGTGACCACCAACTAAGGTCATTCCTTAGTCTTAGGGTCCTGAGCCGTGAGCCCTGTTATGTGGGTGTGCTGGGCTGTCTGTATGGCTACACTCAGCCTCCAGCCCCTCTGAAAATGGGACTGATACCATGTGGCTTCGACTGTGGGAGGTGACCCTGGTCCCAGATCATGAGACATTATTACCATGTGATATCTCAAGGGCTCCCAGGAGTCTAGGAAACAGGTCAGATTCCTCTTTAGGCAAGGTAGACCTTTTCCGGCACTATTGTCTTGAACAGGTCCATCTTGTTCAGAGGCAGCAGGATCCAAGCCCTCCTTGAGAGCTACTGCAGCATTGTGCTACTTCTAGGGACCTCATCTGTATCTTACTGTTATTTCTTCAGAAGTTTCTGACACAAACTCCAAATAACAGCCCTCAGACCTTTATATTCTGGCACAGTCTTCCCTGATACACCTGTGACAGGGTCCTGAGCTCGTTATGGGTCCAAACAATGAGGTGTTTGCAGTATCGAGTGGGCACATGCATGCTCAGCCTGGGCAGTTGGCTACCAACCCTGACCCACCCTGTTCCCATAGATAGCCATTACATGAATGTGACATGGGGTAACAGGAGGTGGTAATCTCAGGAGGCTTCCTTGGGGCAGCTGCAGCTGCATTTGACCTGCCATTCTAGGAAGCAAAAACATTCTCATGAGTCCCAAGGTTCCTGAGAGTGGGGGCCTTGTGCAAAGGGCTCAGGCTGGGGACAGAGGCCATGTCTGTTAGGGTACAGTGGGCTAGAAGAGACAATGGCTCTGAGTAAACATCACTGATTTTGGCTATTGGGCTGGCCATGCAGGCTCAGAACTAGCAATGCTTGAGTGATAGTTAAAGGTCTGAGAAACATTGCCTGGGGGAAGGACCAAACAACCAGGTCAATAGCATATCACAGGAAATGTGGGTGTCACACAAGAGAGGCCAGCACTGAAGGACACCAGTCCTACAGCTTAAGCCCAGCTGAACAGTGCAGATAGGTTAGGTATGTTATGCACCAAAACTCCATGAGTGTAGGGTAGGGAGGTAGAGCTCGAGTACCGCAGCAGGTGTGGGTACAAGTGTGAGTGTAGATACACATACCAATGTGTCTGTGAGTCTAGATGCAGGTGCAGTTGTAGGTACAGGTGTGGTGTAGGAATATGTGGGTATTGGCACTGATACAGATGTGGGTACAAATGCAGTGCACATACAGATGTGGGTGCAGGTATAGCACAGGACCAGGTGTGTGCCCTGTGCCCCTTCCTGACCTTCTCTTGCTTCTGGGCAGGTGAAACGGGCTGTGGTGCAGGTGATAAGTGCCATGGCCCACCATGGCTACCTGGAGCAGCCTGGAGGTGAGGTGATGGTTGACTACATTGTGCAGCAATGTGCTCTGCCCCCAGAGGAGGTAAGGACTACTACCAACAGACCCACCTGTTTCTGGATCTGTTGGATGCCAGGCTGTTCAGCCTGTGTATCTCTTGAGCATTGTTAGCATTGGCTACCAAGAACCGCTAGCCTGGCAGCAGGTAGCTGTGTGTGGGCTGAGGTTCCCTTTGGTGTCTGAGTCAGGGTCTCTGCATCTTGTGAGTCCACTCAGCAGATCCCAGCTCAGAAGCAGAGGCAGAAGACAGAAACTTTGTTCTCCTTGATTCTTTTCTATTTAAAAAATTACTAATCAAGCACCAGTTTCTTTTGAAGGAGAGCAAGGTAAGACATGATAAAGTAGACTGCAGGTAGTGGGTGGTTGTATGGCTCAGCAGCATTGTGCTTGCCTCGTATGTACAGGGTACTGGGCTCTTTAGTAAGGAAATGAGTGAAGTGGAGTAGGTACACACTACACTAGTGAATGCTCAATGTCTTGGGCTGCCAGCTCTGGATCTGGTTTCTTGGAGTTAGCAAAGCTAGTTTGTCCTAAGGTCAGTTCAGAATAGAGACATGTGTTAGTACTTTTCTATTGCTCTGATAAACACCATGACCAAGGCAACTTGTAGGAAAGGATTGTTAGGGCTTCTGACTCCCGGAGGATGAGTCTACCCTGATGGAAAGACAGCAGTGAGTGGCAGGCATGGCGGCAGGAACAGGAAGCTGAGAGTTCACGTCTGTCCTCTACTGCTCATGAAGCAAACAGTGAACAGGACGTGGGGCAAGACCACTCACAGCCTGCCCCAGTGACTCACTTCCTCCAGCAAGGCCCCACCTCTAAAGATTCCACAACCTCCACCAACAGCACTGCCAACTGGGACAGGTGTTCAAATACCAGAACCTACAGGTGACATTTCTCATTCAAACCACCACATGTGGCCGCCCTCTTGTACTCTGTCATTGTGGTATATGCAGTACCTCAAACAGGACTCTGATGTTTATTCTTTAAAAAAAAAATTTATTTATTTATTTGTTTGTTTATCATGTATACAGTGTTCTGCCTGCAGGCCAGAAGAGGGCACCAGATCTCATTACAGATGGTTGTGAGCCACCATGTGGGTGCTGGGAATTGAACCCAGGTCCTCTGTAAGAGCAACAAATGCTCTAAACCATCTCTTGAGCCCCATAATTTTTGTTATTCTTTGAGAATTTCATATAAAATATTTTGATCATATCCACTCCCTACTTTCCCTCTAACTTTTCCCAGATCTACTTTCTCCTTTTTATAAAATTACATTTACAGCCGGGCGGTGGTGGTGCACGCCTTTAATCCCAGCACTCGGGAGGCAGAGGCAGGTGGATCACTTTGAGTTCGAGGCCAACCTGGACTACAGAGTGAGGTCCAGGAAAGGCACAAAGCTACACAGAGAAACCCTGTCTCAAAAAACAAAACCAAAACAAAACAAAAATCACATTTACTTATTTATGTGTGTGTGCTCATACATGTTACAGTACATGTATGAAGGCCATAGGATAACATATAGAAGTTGGTTGTCTCCACCATGGGGTCTTGGGGATAGAACTCAGGGAATCAGGTTTTGATGGTGTGTTTACCCACCGAACCATCTTGTAGGCCCATCCTGCATTTGTCTTAAAGTACTAGAGGTCATGGATAATAAGCCCACTTTTGGAGGAAGCCTCGTCAAGGAAGGTTTCGGGCCCCACAGGTCAATTCCTCCTTTAAAAAAAACTTAGAGGGAGGGAGAGAGAGAGAGAAATGTGTGTATGTATGTATATGTGTGTGTGTGTATGTGTGTGTGTGTATGTATGTATGTATGTATGTATGTGTGTGTGTGTGTATGTATGTATGTATGTGTGTATGTATGTATGTGAGTATGTGAGGGCAGGCACACGTGTCCTTGTAGGACAACTTTCAGGAGTTGTTCTCTCCCTGCCCCATCGGGTCTGGGAATCCCTCGGATTGTCAGTCTTACACAGAAAGCACGTTCGCTCCCTGAGCCATCTCACCAGCTTTTCTGGAGCGATCGCAGCACACTTCATGGGAAGTAACAGACTGTCAGGGGCAGGTTTGGTGGGTCTGCCCTGGTTCCTTTCCTGTCAGCCTTTTCCTTTCTCGGGCTAACCCGCGTGTGTGGACACCCATCCATCTTCTCACTCCGCTGCCTCTTCCCCCAGCCTGAGAAGCCCGGCCCTGATGGGGAGGAGCTGGCAGCAGACAGTGTGCGGGCGGTCAGTATCCGCACCCTCTACCTGGTCAGCACCACGGTGGACAGGATGAACAGCGTGAGTGTCCGTGTCTTCAACTCGAGGCCTGCTGCCTGAGCTTTCCCTTCCTGAGATTCCCTGCCCTCCCCATCCCTGACTGGGTAACAAGTGAACAGTGGAGGGGAGGGTGGCCTTGAGAGGGCAGGGGCTGGGCAGTGCTCGGAGGACCTCTCAGCAATGGCAGGACACACTGTCTGTCTTAGCTCGCGGCCCTCTGAAACTGCCCTGCTCCTATATAGATGTGGAGACCAAATCCTCTCGGCTCTACTGCCCTGGAGGCCATGCCCAGTGCTTGCAGTCCACAGACCGTGGCCCTCTGTCCCTCAGGTTCTCTGGCCCTACCTGCTCGAGTTCCTCACCCCAGTGCGCTTCACTGCGGCCCTCACCCCACTCTGCAGGAGCCTTGTGCATTTAGCTCTGAAGAGGCAGGAGGCAGGGGCAGATGATTTCCTCGTCCAGTACAACTCAAATGGTGTGGAGGCCCAACCACCTTGCACCTGACCCCCACCAGTTCCATGCCTTCACACCTTATCCTTTCTCAGCTCTCTGCCCTCGCCCACGCCCCTGCCTCTGCCCCTGCTGCTGCTTTTGCATGATATCCCAGCCCAGCTGCCTGCTTCTGCATATGACACCCATCCTTTATCCCACACCTATTCCTGCCTTGTAACAATTTCCATGTTTCTTGTCCAGCAAACCTCCCATCTCCCTTCGCTATGACCACAAGACTGCTGGTAAGCAAAGGGTCTGTTGTTGTGTCCAAGCACACTGACTGACACCGTCCTTGTCCTTAATGGGATATGCTCATAGGTGTCAGCTTGACCGTGGTTACTCTCTGTGCCTCAGAGTCCCTGTCCGTTCTTGTGGCAGGCTGTGACCCTTGCCTCATCTCATTGAGATGTCTCCCACCTTGTGTTTGCTGGCTTTCCTTCATTCCTGGGAAGCTGGGAAGTTGCCCTGCTACATCTCCACCAGGAGGTTCAGGTGACTCCATGCTTAGGCAACCCCCTTCCTCCCCTCCTTCAGGTTGTGTCTTCTAATCCCTACCTGGGAGATGGACGTGGGGCAGCTTCATTGCGCCTCCTCAGGGTTATGCATCGGAACATCCACCCTTTGCTGGGCCAGCGCTGGGAGACAACCATGCCTGTGCTGTTAGAGTACCTAGATGGTGAGGCCAGTGAGACTCAGGAGCCCATTAGCCATCTCTGACACTACTTGTACCCGTCTGTCGTAAGGGCTGGCTGGTATAGACCAGGTCTTGTAAATTAGAAGAAATAATCTTAGCTGTAATCTAAGAAAGGGCCTGGATGTCTCAAGACCTGTTACCTGGTGAGATGTGGGAAGTGGGTGCGGCCTGTGGTGTGACTGGCTGCTGCATTCCTCCTGGGAGTTCCCAGAGACAAAGAGGTGGGCCCTGAGGATCCATTCATGAATGCTGGGATGAACCTGCCTGGCAGGACCCCAGCCAACTGGGTTACTGGTCATTTCAGAGCACACTGAAGAAACCTTGTCACTGAAGGAGTGGGAAGAAAAACTTCTAGTGGTGAGAGACGGACAGAAGGCCAAGGGCCTGACTGTCTGTGTTGCTCCGGGACAGTCTGGGCCTGGGCATGGAGGGCTGGGGCAGCCAATGTGGGACTGGTGTATTGTACCTTTGGAGGGACTTGCTACCTGACTTCACCTGGTGGTGTGACCAGGGAATGCACTTAGCAGTGGGGGAGTCTAGGGGGAGGATGGTGGTGGGCCTCAGATTTCCATGACAGGGTTCCTACCCTCTATCAGCAAGCACCACATTTGAGGCCCTTTGAGCCATCCTAGCCACAGAAAGTGCTCTTCCCTCCTTCCACTGTCCCCAACCTAGTTCAGAGGAATTTGTGCTTCAGCACGTCTCATAGCTGCCCACCTTCAAAGATCACTTACCAGCAGGAGTCACCATGAGGTTATCATGTGACATCCCGGGCCTCAGGCCCTCCCACAGCCAGCCCCTCACTGGTGCTCTCATCCACAGTTCCTACGAGACACCCTGGCCGTGGTATCTGACAACACATGGATCTGCCAGCTGAGTCAGGAGATGTGCAAGCAACTACCCTCTTACAATGGGACACCTCAGGAGAAGGTGCCCGAGACAAGCCAGCTGGGGTCGGGGGCTCTGCACAGTCCCAGTCCTCAGCAACTGTGCTTTCAGTATTAGATCTTTCCTGTCTGTGCCTTTGTCTCATGACTCTGGCAGCCCTGGCCAACCCGGGAAGAGCAAGTGGGATTAAGATCCTCTTCACTGCCGCTAACAGCTGGGGGATGGGGGCTTGTTGCCTGCTACTTGTTTCTCAGACATAGCCCAGGGCTCACCCTCATCCTCATGGGGGACCCTCCTGTGTCCTGCTTGAAATACAGTTCTCCAAGGGGCCGGACATAGTGGAGCACACCCTTAATCCCAATACTTGAGAGGTAGATGGATCCCTGAGTTCAAGGCCAGCCTGCTCTACAGACCTAATTCCAGGATAACCAGGGCTATACAGAGAAACCCTGTCTCCAAAAACAAAAACAACCAAAGGAAAGAAAGAAAAGAAAAGGAGAGAAAGAGAAAGAAGTACAGCTCTCCATTAGCAGTGCCCCTTAGTGCAGGTGTCTGTGTGCTCAGGAGTCAGGTGCATCTGTCTTCTCTGCCTCTGTTCCAGAATTTCCTGTATAAGTGCATAGGAACCACGCTGGGCGCTGCTTCAAGTAAGGAGGTGGTAAGAAAACACCTTCGAGAGCTGCTGGAGACAGCCAGATACCAGGAGGAGGCAGAGCAGGAGGTAGGGAGCCCTGCTGCCCAGGGCTGCCAGGCCGTAGGCATCTCCCTCCTCCCAGGCAGCTAGCCAGTGCATGCTCATGTGTGCTGTGAGCATATAGGTACATGAATGTATGTGTGGTACATTACCTGCTTCCACACATGTGCTTACGTGTATACAGTATGCCTTTGGGTTTCTGTGTGCATGGTACTCTGTGTACATGTGTGTGTGTGTGTACTGTGTGTGTATGTTCCTCCCCACACAGCATGTGGGCAGGTGGGCCGCTTTGCCCGAGTGTGAGCACACCTGTGTGCCTCCCCAGGGCCTTGCCTGTTGCTTTGGGATTTGTGCCATTGCCCACCTTGAGGACACTCTAGCACAGTTGGAGGACTTCGTGAGGTCGAACGTGTTTAGGAAGTCCGTTGGCATCTTTAGCATTTTTAAGGTAAGGAGGGTCACTACCCAGAATGGAGTCCTGGGTGAGTAGATCCCTGTCTGTGGCTGCCCTGCTTTTCAGTGTCTGTGGTAGGGTGGGTTCCTGCTCCTCCGACTGCAGCGCTCTCTTTTCTCAAGATCAAGGCCAGGTGAGTACCTCAGGCTCAGAGTGAAACAGAAAGGCACCTTGTTCTGCGGCCACCTGGCATCCTGTATTCCCTCCTCTGGCCTGGACTCTCCCCCAGCAGAGGGCATCCCAGCAGCAAATCTAGCTGGTGACAGTGGCCTGCCTCCAGGCGTGGGTACTGAGAGGAGTTCTGAGTGGCAAGGTTGTAGGCTAGTCAGTTTTGTGTTGCTAAGACAAATACTTGAGAAAATCAGCTTTAAGGAGGGAAGATTTATTTTGCCTCCCTGTTTCAGAGGTTTCAATCCGTTGTTATTTGTCAGTTGATTTAAGGCCTGTGGTAGGCCAAGCATGGTGGAAGGGCATGGCGAAGAGAGCTGCTCACCTCACATTAGCCAAGAAACAAAGTTTGCTTGCCTTTGTAACAGCTCTTACCCATCCATGATGTTCTGAATCTGTCAAAGGGTTAATGCATTGATGAACCAGCCTCTTCCCAAAGGCTTCCACCTCTGAGCACTGCTACTCTGGGGACTTGTGAACTCTACAGACATTTCCAAATATTACACCTCTAACCATTGCAGCACTGGGGATACTTGAGCTTTGGGGGCTTTTCTTACCTGAACCACACAAGTGGAGAACTGAACTGTACCCTCCTTTATGGCCAGGTGTTTTCAGATTTTTTTTAATTTTATTTTTATGTGTATCAGTGTTTTGCCTGCATGTATGTCTGTGCATACCTGGTGCCCACTGAGAACAGAAGAGGGCATTGGATCCCCTGGAACTGGAGTTATGGATGGTTGTGAGCCACCATGTGGATGTTGGGAATTGAACCTGGGGACTCTGCAATAACAAGTGCTCTGAACTGAGCCATCTCTCCAGCCCCCCTCTGTCTCTGTCTTGAGACAGGGTCTCACTATGTAGCCTTGGCTGGCCTAGAACTTGATGTGTAGACCAGATTGGCCTCAAATTCAAAGAGTCTGCCTCTACATCCAAAGTGCTGGGATTAAAGGTGTTCTACCATATGTATATGTAGCTGCTGCCCACCTTTTCTAATGTTGGTATCTACAAGCCTCTCAGGCAGAAGGCTGGTCTGCCCTGCCATTTCCGGTTGGTAGGCCTCCAGCTTTTCTTCTTACTGTTCCTTTCCTCCTTGGTCCCACTGCCTCAGCTCTTTTCCTGCAGCCAGTTGGTTCCCAGTGGGCCTGTGTGGGCACCTGGTCTGACCTTCTGCCATCCCTGGGTGCTGCCTCTGGTGTTTCTGGTTGGCTCTGAGTATTCCAGGAGCTTTAGAGTACAGAAAGCACACGGCCAGGCAAGGCTGCCTGTGGAGAGTAGTTCCCTGAGTAACTGATACCCTGCTGATCTCTCTGCCTCCCAGGACCGAAGTGAGCATGAAGTAGAGCGAATGAAGAGTGCTCTGATCCTGTGCTATGGGCACGTGGCTGCACAGGCCCCTCGTGAGCTGGTGCTGGCCAAGGTCGAGTCTGACATCCTCCGCAGTATGTTTCAGTGCTTCAATACCAAGGTGAGCATTGCAGCTGTCTGTGTGGGCCAGTCACGCAACTCCAGAGTCTTAATTTATTTCACTTTTTGTTGTTTAGGTTCTGGGAATAAAGGTAGAGACCAAGGTATAGTGTATAGCAATTGTATGTGAACTGTGCCTTTTCTCTCTCTTCTCTGGGCTGGGCTTTGGGGCAGAGCCAAACCCAGAACTCGCTGGGTTTCCTGGCCATGGTGGTCCTGGGGGAGTGTCCTGCCCACTTCCCTTTGGAGCGGCACTGCATGGAGCTGTAACATCTAAGCTCCTGCTAAGGGCAGAGCAAGACTTCTTCTGCCTCGAAGCACTAGGTCCTAGGCTACATGCTTGGAGTCAGCTGGAAGGCCACCCATATAGCTGTGTCCCACACAACCCAGCGATAGCTCTGGGCGCCTTTGGCTCTGCTCCCAATGCTTTTGGATCTGCCTTTCTCTGTGCCCCAGAGAGCACCTAGGGGAGGGCTAGTTAAGCTTAGAGCTATTGGAAAGGGCCAGAGAGGTTCCCTTGGTCTCATTAACATACTTCTCCTGTGATATCCTGATACTAACCTGACAGGCCTTTGTGAGAGACAGTTGGCTCTTCCTGGAGAGTGGGGAGCTTTCTGGGGGTGGGATTGGTGAGGTTCTTTTAGTTTTTTGTTTCCTGGCCTATAGGAGTAGGAGGGCCTGGCACTCTATGTGCTCAGGATGGCCTCCCTTGTGCCTTCTGTGAAGCTCTCATACCACACAGCAATTTCCCTGTGGACCAAGGCCCTAGAGCTCCCCGCAGGTCCCAGGTTCCTCCTTGGTCAGGAGGCTGCTGTAGTGCTTTATGATCAGTGGGCAGAGTCTCCGGCTGTTCTAGAAAGGACATGTGCTCCAGCTTCTGTGGCTGCTCTAAACACAGCAGCTCTGGGGCAGGTGTGCAAGCTTTCTGCAGCCAGCTGTTCCCCTAGGACCCAGCCCTGAAGCTGTGCCTCGTCCAGAGCCTGTGCATGGTCTGCCAGGCCATGTGCAGCAGCGCACAAGCCAGTTCCTTCCAGTTCTCAAGGAAAGCAGAGCTGGTAACACAGATGATGGTGAGTTCCGGGCAGCTGCTGCTAGCAGGCAGTGGAGGTGGGGCCTGGGGAGGCCAGAGGGATGAGTGCAGTGAAGCAGACTAGGGGCCCGGTGGGTATAGACAGAGGCCTGCATCTCTGAGGCCTCAACCACCCACTTAGTGTGAGAGACAAGGTGAGCAGGGAGGAAGCTAATGCCTCCTCTGAGGGCCAGTTCTGTGCTGCCACTGAAGGAATTCATCAGAGCAGAACCCCCAGACTGCCTAAGAACACCCATTCGGAAGAAAGCCATGCTTGCCTGCACATACCTGGTGTATCCTTTCCAGCCTCTGTGAACTTAGTGGGCCTGTGGACCTGTATGCATGTGTATGGACTGCATTATGTATCTGAGGTATTCCGAACATAGCAGCTGTGCCATCCATGCAAGCCCAGTGGTTTCTGGGTGGGAGCAGGCTGGAGAAGACATCATGGGTTCATTTGCTGGGGCCCTTAACCTGCTGCTCAGCAACTTGGAGCCTGTATTGGAGGAGCAGTTACAGGCAGATGTGATCCACAGCTGCTTGCACAGTGTCATGGCCCTGCCGCCTGAGCCTGAGGGGGAAGATGGTATCTGCCAGGAGGTATTGCCATTTCCATGGGGCGGGGAGTGAGAAGGCCCCTGAAGGAAGTGGGACCATGCATGGGGCTGGTGGCCTGCCTCTCCTTCCAGCCTCTGTATCTGGACACGGTGTGTGCCCTTGAAGATTTGTTGACAAGCCTGCTGCGGCGGAACATGACCCCCCAGGGCCTGCAGGTCATGGTTGAGGTGTGCTGTGGGCCTTCGCTGTTGTGGTGATGGAGCGTGGGTGCCTCCCCCCCCCACACACACTGTGGTTAGGTACTGCAGAGACAGTCTGATAGTCCTTGGGGGAGGGGTCCTTCCGTCTGGGCAGCTCTGACCAGATAGTGCCTCTGCAGCATTCCCTTGCCTACTACAAGTGCTGGGATGGAGCACATGAGTCCTGGCTGCAGTCTGCTAACCACTTGAGGCAAGCAAGATGAGAAAATGCACGCCCTGCTGGGGTGCTCTTCCCATCCTCCCGTTGTTGCAGTGGGCTGGGGCAGCACCAACCCCTAATCTAGGCACCTAGTGCCTAATAGGCCTGGATCACTCTCAGCCACCCCAAGTGGGCAGGAGTGAGCTGCAGCAGATGCTGATGTGGGAGCCACCCTAGGTCCCACTCGGGTCCCTGAGGCTCTAAAGCAAGGCACAGCAGGGATGCTGAGCTTGTCCTTGGGATGTGGGTTTCTGTACTCCTGGGTTCCTCCCCCAGTGGGCACCTGTGTCAAGTCCATTCTTGTACAGCACCTGAGCCCATGGATCAAGTCCCCGAGGGGTCATGAGCGGGCGCGGGCACTTGGCTTGGGCGCCTGCCTGCTGCAGTTCTTCCTGGAGCACTTGCATGTCAGCGTGAGTACTGGACTCCAGACCTCACCCCTTCTTCCTTCAGTCCCTCTGCCTGGGCACACCTGTGCTCCTCATGTCCCAGAACATCCTGGAGGCTCCCTGGTTTCCTACTGCTTTCCTCTCTTGTCCCACAAGCTCCTCTGACAAGGACAGAGGACCTGCCATGGATAGGACTGCCCTAGACTCAGCTCAGGGTGAACCAGCCGCCCCTAGGAAGGATGTATTTAGATCTTCACTGCCGAGCCACTTAGTTTGGATTGGCACTGGCAGTGTTAATCAGAACATTTTCCCAGGAACAGATAGTGAGTGGATTTTTGCAAACATCTTTTTGTCACCTATTGGAATCATCGTGGGGTATTTCTCATGATAGTTTTGTTTTTGTTTTGGTGTGTGTGTTTCTGTGGTATGTGTGTGCTTTTCCCATAACCACGGTCTGACTGGAGTTTGTCTTGGTTCATGTTGACACGAATCTAACCATTCTGGGAACAGCAGCCACCTATCCCTAGGTCCTGCATCCCGAAAGTCCCCTTTCTTGTCTGGTGACTTTTGGGATGTGGAGTCCCTGTATTGGGCACAGCTGAGAGGAGGCCAGGGGAGGCATGGTGTGTGTCCTGGGGGCAGGGGAGGGGAAGTTGTTCGCAGCCTCTGGCAGGCAGGAGCTGGGCTGCTCCAAGGAGGGAGACAGGCTCAGTCTCTAAGGGGAGCAGAACTCGAGTGGTGGACTGGGATCCATTCAGGATAAAGGGGTACCTGCCTCCCTCCCCCACCCACAGATTTATCATCTGGGGAGGGTCATCCAAGGGTGGTGGCTGATTCAGCAGAGTGCTTGTGCCTTCTTCTCTACAGCTCAAGTAGAAGCTCCCACTCCCTATGCTTAGGCAGCCAGGTGGACCAGGTGTGAACCAGGGGGAACGTTTTCTAGGGCCATCAGCCACAGGGAGGGTCCAGGCCACATACCTTCGTTCTGAGCCCTACTGGTGTAGACGGTACCTGACTATCCCCCAGAATCCCACAGCCCACTCCCCTCCACCTTCTGTCTTCCTCCAGACCTTGGTACCCTTCCACAACCTGGGTCTCCTCGTCGGTCTCTTTGCTCCACGGTGTGCTGACACATGGGCTACCACCCGCCAGGAAGCCGTGGGCTGTGTCCATTCCCTGCTGTACTTGCAGCTGGGCTATGAGGGTGAGCCCCGCTGGGGATGTGGGGACTGAAGAGGCAGCAGTCAGGGGACAGGGCCAGACTGGGATCACCAGGGAAGCCTCAGTCAACTCCTGCCCTTAGGCTTCTCCCGAGACCATCGTGATGATGCGGCTGAGCGGCTCCTCACCCTGAAAGATGGCCTCGTGCACCCTGACCCCACCATCCTTTTCCACACTTGCCACAGCATAGCCCAGGTACGTATGGGATCCCACAGCGAGGAGGAGGGGCTGCGGTGCCTGGGGCTGAGGGACTTCCCGGGAAGTACTTGTTACCTCCCTCAGGGGGCCCTGAGGGGCAGCTGTAAGCAGGAGTCATCTCAGGATTGTTGTCTGGGTCAACACTGCCATATGTCTCATACCTGCCTGCTTCAGAACACCACAGTCTGGGCAGGATCAAGATGTGGTGTGTGGTAAGGTCTTGGTGGGATGCCTGAGAAGGATCTGAATACTTTGAGATCCAGATGTCCTAGGGGCTGCCCGCTACCTGCTCCCCAGCTTTCTTACTGAAGATGTGGGTTTCTAAAGAAGGAGGACATGGTGCTGGTGTGTATGTGAATGCCCTACCCAGAGTGGAAAACTACTCAGCCATATGCATGGTCTAGCATGGGCCCTATCTTTGACTCCAGCTGGCTGAGGCACTGTCCTACAGCATTTGGAAGTTAAGAAGTGGGCCAAGATGTCTTTCATACCCTATATACTGTACTCTCTGGGTACCATACCCATACTGTACTCTCTGGGTACCATACCCAGCCTGAACCATCTGACCATATGTCTAGTCTGAGGCTCAGCAGGGCTCCAAGGATGGAAAAATTAGCTCTTCCCTTAGCAAATCCTCTTTACCCCTGTGTATGAACATTTCTGCTCTTTTGGTATGGCCAGGATCTCTGGCAGAGTCTGATAGGAGGGGCCCCTGGGCCCTTTCTGGAAACACTCAGTGCTAGGGAGCAAATACCCAGCCCTGGGTGGGTCAGAAGAAGCTGGGCTCTGTAGTTGGGGTTGGCACTGTGATGTTCTTCTGGCGCATTTGTTGGAGCTGGAGGGTCACTTCTGGGCCTATTGAGGTGGGGAAGCTGTAGGCCTGTCCTGATCCCTGTATCCTAGGAGTTCCAGAGCAGCTCCACACAGGTCATTCTCCTGTCCTCTGTTCAATCCCAGCCCAGCAGCTGCCCAAGGACCACCTTCCTGGAATAGTCCAGACTCAGAAGGGTGAAGAAGGGAGAGTAAACTCGTGAGTTTTCCTCCAGGAAGCAGTATGGGCTGACCCTACTTGGTTCTGGTATCACCCTTCTCCCAGGTTATTGCCAAGCGCCTCCCATCAGATCAGCTCATCAGCCTCTTGCTCACCATGTTTGAGAGCCTGGGAGACCCGGACAAGAACTGTTCCCGTGCATCCACGGTCATGATCAACTGCCTGTTGAAGGAGCGAGGCAACGTGCTGCTGGAAAAGGTGGGTGCGGATCATGTTTAGGGGACTAGGGTGAGGCTGAGGGCAAGGCTAGGGCTGGTACCCTAGACTCGCCTGCCTAGATGCCCTGCCTGACTCCTACATCTCTGACTGCGTCTATTCTGGGTCTGATTTGGACAAACCTTTTCTTATCTGAAGACCACTTAGAACTTGATAAAAGCAACTCTATTAAGGATCTAAGGTGGGGATTTAGCTCAGTGGTTGAGCGCTTGCTTAGCTAGCAAGCGCAAGGCCCTGGGTTCGATCCTCAGCTAAAAATAAAAAGAATTTAAGCTGGGTGTGGTGGCAGAGGCCTTTAATCCCAGCACTCAGGAGGCAGAGGCAGAGGCAGGCAGATCTCTGAGTTCCAGGACAGCCAGGGCTACGCAAAGAAACCCTTTGGGGGCTGGGGGGAGGGAACTTAAGAGGAAAAAAGTTGCAAGTCTGGCATGCTTGGACCCTCTCTGTCCTTGGAGTCCCAGCCATTTAGGAGGCTTAGCAGGGGGGATCACATGTGGCTAGAGCTGAGGAGAGAAAGGCAGCTAAGCATGGTGGTACACACCTATAATCCCAGCACTTTGGAGGTGGAGACAAGATCAGGGGTTCAAGGCTAGCCTCAGCTGTATAGGTAGTGTGAGACCAGCCTGAGCTACATGATGCTGTCTCACATACACACACCCCAACACACACACAAAACCCACAGACACTAACATTGAGCTGATACTTGCTAAGCTCCTGATCCTGTTACCAGGGAGAACATGGGTATACTGGGTCACCCAGGTCTCAGGGAGATTGCCAGGCATGGGACTTGAGGATCTCATACAGAAACTCCAAGTTCATGCACAGGACTGCTGCTCTGCTCCTGCTTTGTACAGCCTGTTCACCGTGCCGAGAGGGCTGCAGCCCACACCTGTCTTCTCCTGGTAGTTGTCTCCAAGTGTGTACTGGGAGCACCTGTGACTGGACATTGGCGTGCAGTGGGAGTGAAGTGTCTCTGCACCCGGTCCCTCTAGGTCTGTTAGACGCCAACAGGCTGGACAGCTGTAGAGTAGACGTAGAGTCCTGGAAGGTATGGACTCAGCTCCTTTGCGGGAGGGATTGTGGGATTCTATCTATTTGAAGTATCCCAGAGAAGGAGCTGGAGTATCACTTCACACAGTCATCCCCAAGGAGAGTCACTTGCCAGCTTCGGGGTCTCCCCTGGCCCCTCCATCACCCCACACAAGTGTCTTGCAAATGGTGTGAAAGTGAGCTCACTGGTGCCCTTGTGCTAACCCACTGCTTGCTCCTCATTATGGCTGTCACATTGGTTCATCTTCCATCTCAGAGCACTTAGCCATAGTCCGGACTGTCTGTAGAAAGCTGTCTAAGGTCACATCCCAGTTGGGACCTACCTGGAGAGTGGTGGTGGTTGTTGCAGGGCTCCTTTTCCTGTCTTTTTGTGATGGGCTTATGATATTCCATATTAGGATTTAATTTGCATTTTCTGGTGACCGAGAGCTAATTTGATGACTTCTTTTGTGAGGACCCTGGTCTTTTGCCCATTCTGTATTCTGATCATTCTGTTAGTGAGTATATCTGAGGCAGGAACTAACCAGTGAAAAAGAAGGGAGTGTCTAACAGAAGGGACCTCAGACCAGGGGCTTTCACGTGCTGTCCCCTCTAGACAGGAGTAGTATCCATGTGCCATTGAATAGCTGACAGAAGAGGCTGATGTTGTGGAGATCCTGTCTGATGGGATCCTGGAGGGGAGCAGAGCAGGAAGGGGGCGGGGAACAGTGTGTTGCTTGGGTCCACCTGGTGAGGCCTGGGTTTCCCGAAGCCACGAAGATCCCTGAGTCGGACATCAAGGGATCCCCTGGTAGTTGTACAGATGGAGGGGAAGATTTGGGCTGGAGGCGGTCGTCACCAGGTATATGTGACTAATCCACATTTTGCTTACCTGTCATCCAGTGGTAGACATCTGGGTTATTTCTGCCTCTTGGCTAATGTGAATAAAAAGTCAGTGAGCACAGCTGTACAAATATCTTAAGTCCTTGTTTTTATCTCTTTGGGTGTATGACCAAACTGAAAAATATTTTAAGGATTTAAAAAAATATATTTACTTAGGGCTGGAGAGATGGCTCAGCTGTTAAGAGCACTGGCTGTTCTTCCAGAGAACCTGAGTTCAGATTCCCAGCGGCCACATGGTGGTCACAACCATCCGTAACTTCAGTTCCAGAGGATCCCGTGCACTCTTCTCAGATGCCAGACATGCATGTGGTGCAGACATACATGTATGCAAAAAACTCATATACATAAAAATTTAAAAATCCTGTTTTTTAATTAAATTTTTATTTTAGATTTATTTATATGTATGAGTATTTTGCCTGCCTGTATGTATGTGTACCATGTGTGTGCGGTGCCTGCAGAAGCCAGAAAAGGGCGTTAGCTCTGAAAGTGGAGTGACAGTTACTATTCATCACATGGTGCAGGCAACTGGACTCGGGTCCTCTACAAGAGCAGCAAGTGCTCTCGCCAGCTGGACTCTGGATGACCCTGATTCTTATCTATTTATTTATTTATTCATTCGTGTGTGTGTGTGTGTGTGTGTGTGTGTGTGTGTGTGTGTGCACGTGCATGTGTATGACACGTGTGTATGCCTGTGGAGGCCAGAAGAGAGGGTTGCATTCTCTGGAGCAATAGTTACAGGTAATTGTGAGCTACCCAAAGTGGGTGCTAGGAACCAAACTGGGTCCTTTGGACGAGCAAGAAGCTCTGGTAGTATGAGGTGCTTCTGTGTGTGTGTGTGTGTGTGTGTGTGTGTGTGTGTGTGTGTGTGTGTCTGGGAGCAGGGGAACTTATGAGTACCCGTGCAGTAGCACACCCGTAGAGTTCAGAAGACACCACAGGGGCTTGTTCTCTCCTTCCACCATGTGAAATTGGAAGCATCCAATCCCAGTTCTCAGGCTGGACAGCAATCACCTTTACTTGTTGAGCTGCTTGGTGTGGGCATTGGGAACTGAACTCGGGACCTCTGTGAGGCTGAACCATCTTTGCAGTCCCATCACTGTGGCTTTGATTTGCGTTTCTCTGATGGTTAATGAAGGTAGGCATCTTTGCATGTATCTATTGGCCATTTGTGTATCACCTTTGGAAAACATTTATTTAAGCCAGTTGTTGAGACTTTATTATTAGTGTGTGCCACAGCTTGAGTCAGTTCTCTTCTGTCTTTATGGGGGTTCTGGGGAATAAATTCGGGTCATCATGCCAGTGCCTTTAACTGCTGAGCCCTCTGCTGGCCCTGGAGATGAATGGACCTGTCACCTTATAGTTCTTTATACATTTTGGATATTAACCCCTTATCAGGTATATGAGTTTCAAATACGAGCTTCATTCTGTAGTAACTTCAAACTATATCAGTTTGTCCTTTGGTATGCGACAGTTTGAGGCTGATCTAGTCCCACTTACCTCTTTTATTGCCTGTGCTTTTGGTGTGATGTCTAAGAAATCATTGCCAGATCCATTATATGTTTGTTGTTTTTGTTTGTTTGTTTCTTCCTCAAGACAGGTTTCTCTGTGTAGCCCTGGCTGTCCTGGAACTCACTCTGTAGCCCAGGCTAGCCTCAAACTCACAGAGATCTGCCTGGCTCTGCTTCCTGAGTGCTGGGATTAAAGGCGTGCGCCACCACCGCCCGGCCTGCCAGATCCATTGTTAAGGAGGCTTTGTCCTGTTTTCTTCCCTGAGCTGTATGGTTTTGGTTTCCCTTTGCTTCATAGAGCCAGGTGTCCTTGCACGGTCCTGAATTACAGAGCCCAACCAGTTTAGACTTTGGCCTGTATCTGGCATCTCAGTCATCTGGTAAATTGGCATTTCTGCAACATTGGTCCATCAGGGTCATGGGAATCCTCTCTGCTCTGAGAGACTCAGACAGGAACCTCTTACAGACAGGCTGGTGCTGTTGGCCATCTGGTCTAACGCTGAGTCAGTGTGGTTCTGGCATGCAGCTGACTGAGGTCCCACCAAATACACCATGATCGTGAATGAAGCATCCTGTAAAGCTGCATGTGAGACAAGGTGGGGGGACAGAGCAGATCTTCAGCACCTGTATCAGGCAGTGGGGGGAGGGTCTTCTGTGGGTCAAAAGGGAACACAGGAAAGAGGAAACATATGCTAATGCAAGTGGCTGGGGGACAGAGAAGCTACCATGTAAAAACAGTCTGCTCAAAAGTCAGAGGGAGCCGGGCGGGGGTGGCGCACGCCTTTAATCCCAGCACTCGGGAGGCAGAGCCAGGCAGATCTCTCTGAGTTTGAGGCCAGCCTGGTCTATAGAGTGAGATCCAGGACAAGCACCAAAACTACACAGAGAAACCCTGTCTCGAAAAACCAAAAAAAGAAAAACAAAATCAGAGTGAGGGCTACACGTGACCCAGTCCTCCACCCCTAGAAACACTCCTGGATGCACACAGAAACTTACACACAAATGTGCACAGCAACATTATTCATGAAGATGCTACCAGTTTGTGAATGAGAAAGAAAATGTGGTCCGTCCGTACGGTGGAATATTATTTTACCATATGGAGGAAGAAGTCCTAACACATCTGCAGTGTAGATGAACCCTGAGAGACACTGTACCTAGTAAAAGCCAGAAAAGAAGCACCATGTACCGTGTGATCCGTTCATATGAAATGTCCAGAGCAAGCGGGTCCACGGACAAGAACGTAGTAGACCCGAGGTTTGAGGGGCTGGGAAACAGGCGGGCTCATGAGGACAGGACTTCTTTTGTGGTTATGGAAATTTCTGAAATTGGAAGTGTGAGTGTTGGCATGACCATCAGTGGGCTAGCACTACTGCAGTGGGAGCATGTGGGAGCATGCCTTCACGAAGCTGTTGCAGACAAATGACTTAGACCAAGCCGGTAGAGAGGGCGGGACCACAACCCAAAGGTACACAAAGGTCCAGAGACCAGACAGAGCCTGCCTACTTGGCCAGGAAGTGAGGTTCCGTACAGAACCTAGAAGTGAGGGTGGACTTCTAAGTCAGAACAGTGAGGAAACTGCCCCCACTGTAAGGCCACCACACCTAGTCACTGCTGTCACAGTTGGTAGAAAAGTGCTTGGCAGAGATCACTACCCTGAGCAGTAGGTCAGGAACAAGGACCAGTGCTTAAAGATCTAGAGACTCAATACTCCTTGTCACAACTTAAAGGGGCTGGGAGTATGGCTCAGTCCTAACATGATCCCAACAAACACAACTTGCCCCACACAGTAACAACCAACAGACTTCCCAGAAGCCGGAACAGGAAGCTTTCACTTGCCAGTGTCCAGAGGCCACTTGAGGCCACAGCTGGGTCAGGACACAGAGCCAGAAGATGAAGGCATAGATGAGCAGGTAGATAGAAGGAGGCTACCCAATGAGGGAGCCATGGGGGATCTACTTCCTGTACCCAAGGCCATCCCGTGACTCTAATGTCATGCTCACACCTCTGAGCCCCGTAGTTCCTAAGGGAACTAACTAACTGCCCTGTGTAGTCCACACTGATATTCAGCCTCCTGTACCCTTCCTGGTTTCACCGAGGAGAAAGGGTCTGGCCTTGACAGTTCCCATTGGACCCGGAATCTTCCCAGTGTCTGTAGTTGCTGAGGAACTTTCTGCTTCCATCTGCTTCTCTTCTGTAATCTCTACATACGGCTTTAGCTTCATGTGTTGTGGGGCTAGGAGTTTTTCTACATCTAGAACCAGAGAGGAGATTCATAAGCTAAGCCCTGCAAGACTGCCTAGGGGTAGGCCACATTTTGGAGAATAATTGAGGCTGCAGGTCTATCTAGCCACTCCGTGTAGGTAGTTCTAAAGGGAGTTCCTGGCCAGAGCTTTTCCACCCGACATTTGTGTTCCCCAGTGTCTGTGGTACCTGCTTTGTACAGCAGCAAGACACCCACAGCTCAGGCACGTGTTGTCAGGTCCTGCCCCTCCCTCTCCAGGTCACCCTCTGGCCAGTCTTACTCGGGTCCATGGCTCCTGTTTTGTCCTCCCTCCTAGCCTGATTTCTCATGTGGGTCTTGCCTCTAGCAGACAGTAGCTGAGTTACAGGAACACTCTAGAGGCTCAAGGGGCCCCTTTTACCTCACACTCCTTAATCACCTGCTCTGGACACCCCCAAGTAGATGTACATCTACCTCCCTCTTCCCCTCCTCTGTAGTTCTGGGGCTCTAATTCGAGGTAGTCTCCTACATATTGGTAAATGCTCTACCACTGGACCATGGCCTACTTCTCTCTTCTCGTGTGGGATCTAGGTTCTTGTTCTCAGCCACTCACACCCATGGGAGCATTGCCTTGAACCTTTCCGCCATAAGCCTGTGACTTGCAGTCAAGAGCTCTGGATTTCTAAGGACTTTCCTTCTCATAGTCTGGGCTAGTGGGGCCCTTGCCCGTCATGCCTGATGTGGACATGTGCCCCGGGATGTTCACAGCTTCAGAGCCTGACTGCAGCATCCCACTTGAGCTTGTCCTGTCTGCAGGTACCTGAGATTGTGAGTGTGTTGCGAGCCAAGCTGCGGGATACCCAGGAGGAACATGTCCTACCAGCTGCCCAGCACAGCGTGTACCTCCTAGCATCTCAGCACTGCGAGGCAGTGGTATCCAGTCTCCTGGGAAGCCCCCTGCCCTTTGACAGGTACTCAGTACCCTAAGCTTGTTTGGTGGAAGCCGTACTCCAGCTTTGGGGGTTTTTCCTGCATGGCATAGTGTGTGCTCCTTCAGCACCTCTCCCCTCTTCTGCAACCTAAATTTTCTGCATGAGTCCCCATGGACCGGGGCTTGTGGAAAAGATGATCACATTGAAAAAGACTACCTCTCACATATCCAAGGCATCTGTCCCTCTCCAGGTATTTTAGGATTCCAGTTAAGATCCTTCTGGGACCCGGGCAGTGGTGGCACATGCCTTTAATCCCAGCACTTAGGAGGCAGGCAGATCTCTGAGTTCAAGGCCAGCCTGGTCTACAGAGCAAGTCCCAGAACATCCAGAGCTATTACACAGAGAAACCCTGTCTCAAAAACAAAACAACAACAAACCCAAAACCTTCTTGGGCATACCTGCTAGGCTAGGTTTCCCATAGCTCTTCATGGTGGCCACTGTCCTTAGCCTCCTCTCAGGCTCTAAGCCTCCTGCTATAATTCTGTAATTTACTAGAGTACTCATCAGCTGTGAGCAGAACCCCACCGTGACCACTATGGACCCCTCTAGGAGCCTAGGAACCCTGTGTTCACCCTATATCCAGAAGTGTCCCACCTCACCAGTCTTGAAACCTTTTCTTCTTGCCTGCCTTTCTTTTCCCTTCCTGCCCCTATCCCGAGGCTATGGGCTTGGTGGTCTCATCTTTCTTTGTAGTCTGGGTTGGGGGCAGAGGTTATCCTTGAGGCCACTACTAGACCAGAGGCCACTACTGGTACGGTGCCCACCTTTGCTGGTGCTGTTGCTGATGTTAGGGCACAGGATGCATGCCTGTATCATTATCAGCTCTTGTTCTTATCAAGCTTGGAGGCTGTGCATTGAGAATGAGTGTGTGTGTGTGTGTGTGTGTGTGTGTGTGTGTGTGTGTGCGCGCGCGCGCGCGTGCGCGCGCGCGCAGTGTGTTCTTGGAGGCCAGAATAACAGGGTGTAGTATCCTTTGGAGTTATAGGTGGTTGTGAACCATCCAAACTGGGTGTTGGGCTCTGAACTCAGGAAGAGCACCAAGCACTCTTAACTACTCCTGTGTGGAGTCCTCACTTAGGTGATCTTCCTGTGGTCATGTCACTCCCGTTGAGACAGGAGTGTGCACAGGAGGGCCTGCCGATCCTGCTGCCCCTGCAGGGTTCTGATGTTTGCAGACCCGAGACACTGCTTGGAGGCAGAGGAGGTATCCAGTCTCCAGGTCCCATCTGCTCTTCAGCTGAGCCCCCAACCTGCTACCAGTGTACTGCTGCTGTTCTTAGGGGGGCTTTGCCTGATCCTGAGCTTTGTGAGCGGACTGAAAAGCTCCCTTCTGCCTTACTTGCTTACTATACTGCTCTTGAGATACAATGAGGTGGCTTGTTCTTCTGCTGTGTAGTATGGATGTTTTTTTTTTTGTTTGTTTTTTGTTTTGTTTTGTTTTTTTTTTTCTAGACAGGGTTTCTCTTTGTAGCTCTGGCTGTCCTGGAATTCGCTCTGTAGCCTCAGAAGATCTGCCTGCCTCTGCCTCCCCAGTGCTGGGATTAAAGACGTGTGCCACCACCTGGTTGGCTGTGTTTTATCTACACTGCTGTCCATTCCCAGAGATGTTCATAAATATTTCTACCTGGGCTGTTAAGAAATAATGTTTTAGCCATCTTTTGTAGAGTAGAACATAAAGAACCTGTCATATGCATGCAGTAGAATGACTGGACAAGTCAGTGAGTTGTGCCAAGTCTCTGTGCCAAGACAGGGCTTCATGTTTATAAATGGTTGGGGAAGATCAAAAGACTACTTCCTGACATGTAAAGGTGATAGAATCCAGATTTATGGCCCACCACCATGCTTATCCACAACATTTGTGATGTGCTGCTCTCTAAATGTAAAGCATTGTGAAAGTTGTGAGGTCCACAGAATCTGAACTGTTTGTGCTCTGGCCATCCATAAACTTCTGGCCCTGTCTTGAGTACTGGTGGGCTTGGCTCTGGTGTGCAGCCAGCCATCAGGGGAACTGAGCCTGGCTTCAAGGCACTTAGGTTATGGTATGCATCCTCCCCAGCAGTGGACATGACTTTGCCATGTAGGGGGTGTTTTGCCTTTCTCATAGACTTACTGGTCTTTGGTCTTACAACCTGGAGATTGTTTCCAATGGTATCTGTGAAATAATGTCACATTTCTGGCTTCTGTTGGTTGCTGTGGAGGGATCTGCATGTGCCTCTGTCACTGTCTCTGTAAGATGGAGCTTTTCCCTTGGTGTGCATGCTCTGCATCTTCCTGGTGTCTTAGCCTACTGGGCCTCTGAATCTGTACAATGCTATTGTGTAGTCTAGTTTTGTTTTTACACAGGCTGACCTCAGATTTGCTCATAGCTGAGGCTGCCTTGAATTCCTGACCCTCTTGCCTCCACTTCTCAGGTGCTGGGATGACAAGCATGTCCCTTCATACTTAGTCTCATCAGCGACGGAAAGCAAGAAGCATAGCCATTTTTTCCACAGATATCTCTGTTCTCTATTTCTGAACTGCTAACTTTACCATCTACCTCTCTCATTCTGTCTTCTGAACTCTTCTTTGCTCTTCCTTCCTGGCCTCAGAGAGCTCTGCCTCCTGGGTACTGGGGCTAAAGGCACATACCAACCTGCCTGGCTCTACTTTTGTTCTCCCTCCCAACTCAGTTTCTCTCATCTGTTGTATCTGGGCTGGCACCAATATGTCCATCAAGTGTGATATGTGCCTTATTTCTATGAGGTCTCTTCATTTCATTTCTTAATTTCTTTTTGTACGTATGTGCATGCCCATAGAAATAAGGACAGAGAACTGGTTCTGGAAGCTGGTTCTTTCCTGTCACTGTGTGAGTCCCAGGGATTGAACTCAGATCATGGGGCTTGGTGGCAAGTTCCCTTACTCACTAAGCCATTTTCCAGGCTTCATATCTTAGAGTTCTACTTTTGGTGTTTCCTAATTTCCAACAGACAGTTTGAAGTTTGCCCTACATCTCTGCAGACACATGGGCATAACCATTTCCAGTATTCTGGGCACTGCCATTAGATAGTCGGGCCATCCTGTAATGCCTGAGTATTCTCATGATGCCTCTTCCTTGGTCCTCTGACCATGTGCTGTCTCTGGGGCCTGGGATGGATGCTTACTCTGGAGAAGCCCGATCTTTGCTTCTGGCAGCTCCTTAGAGACCCTCTGCTTCCTGCCTCAGGTCCTCTATGTACAGGCCAGCAGTCTTCTCTCTGCCCTGGGGTCAGAGGAAGGCGCAAGTTCAGATCTGACATCAGGACATCATTTCTCTCCCAGCAAGATCGGATTCTGGCATGTCTGAGCCTTGTGGAATTGGGGAGACTGCAGCATAAGGCAATGGTGGGTAGGGTGCTACAGCCAGCAATCACTCAAGATGCTTTTCCTCTCTGTTCCAGTCACACCTGTGCCCTGTGGCGGGCACTGGCTGTGGAGCCCAGCCTCACCACTCAGGTCTTAGGGCTGCTTCTGGAGAAGATGAGCAGAGACGTCCCATTCAAGGAGAGCCGGGCCTTCCTTCTGGGCAGTACTGCTGACAGAGTGGCTACACTGCTTCCCCTGGCGGTGAGTAGGGACTTCAGGGCCTACCTTACATGCTACCCCTGCCCCCACATGAGGCCTGGGCACCCCAAAGGCACCTGGCAGCTGTGCTGGGGCTCATAAAGACCAGCAGGTGTTAGCTCCCAAGGGAGTCCACTTCACATTTTATCCTTCGGAAAAAAAATAAACCCAGCCCAGCCACACTTTAAGCAATAAAGCAGCTGTGAGAATTTCCTCTCCCTTCTAAGGAACCAAGAACAGATGGTCTGAAGTTTGTCCCCACGAAGGCCACACTGTTCCCCTGCCCTGCCTCATGCCCAGAGGACCGAGCTACACAGGGTCCTATTTACTCCATGGCTTCTTGGGTCCCTCCTGCCTCTCCCTAGGGACCTAAAACTTCAAGTGTGCATGGGATTCATGCTAAAGCTTGGAGCCCTTTGCATCCTGGAGTTAGGGGTACAAATGCTGCGTAGAGGGAGATGTGACCCTCTAGTGGCTCTGCCCTAGGCCACCTGTGCATTGTATGAGGTCCTGTCTGCGCCCTCGTCTGGAACCGTGGTACTGGAGCTCTACCCTCAGCTGTTCACAGCACTCCTCCTGCG
Source organism: Peromyscus aztecus (assembly GCA_902168405.1). Classification (NCBI taxonomy): domain Eukaryota; kingdom Metazoa; phylum Chordata; class Mammalia; order Rodentia; family Cricetidae; genus Peromyscus; species Peromyscus aztecus. The sequence goes on along the minus strand of CABHPQ010164948.1, from coordinate 10,522 downwards.
AGTCAGCTGTACCGTGGGCGTCCAACTGCCCAGGAACCTGCAGGGCAAGGAGCGCAGGAGCACCAGCCCAGCCAAACCAGCCAGGAACCTCGATCCCTGCAGGTAATAGGGTCCTCGCCTGCCACCCCATGCTTACTTGTAAACACAGGTCGTGTGTGCGTGTGGGGCGTGGCATGTACAGTTCTGGAGGCAGTGAAGGCAGGGTGCCAGCTACCTGACCCTGAAGAAGACAAGACTTGTCTGAGGGCTTGGAGAGGGGATGGCTCTGCCTGCACGAACCAAAATCTCTCCCTGTGCAAGTTAGGGTGGTCATTTGTGACACTTAAATGTTTTCATGAGTTTCCAGGTCTGCACACTTCTGGGTTTCTTCCCACCTATGCAGGTAGCTCCAGGCTGGGGTTGTAAGGCGCCATGGCTATGCTGGCTGGGGCTGTGGAGCACTCAAGTGAAGTCAGACTGGTGCCCTTGGGGTTTTGGTTGGGCTAAGCCTCTGTGTCTTCCCAGCATAGTAACCTTGACAGGCGCTCACAACCCT